>UFQX01000022.1:1451526-1721958 GCA_900497675.1 Arapaima gigas | reverse complement strand
GGGGGGGGGGGGGGGGGTCTCTGTGATTGTTCTTTGAAACTTTCAATTCTGAACAGTGCTTCCCTCCCTGATTCTTATTCATTTCACTGACAGTGCTGCTTATGTATCCTAAAAACCAGCGTGCCATGGAATATTCAACCCATCTCCGTTCACAATCTGGTCTTAGCTGGGGAGGGGCTTTGTTTCACACCCTGTATCAACTGTGCATGGATGGTTCTGTTATGGTAAAGTCAACGGAGTTGATCAGGAGGGGTCTGCACAAGACAACAGGTCAGATTTGCCAACAAAGTTTTTTTTTAAAAATATTTAAGGACACTATTGAAGTACCTTTTTATAAACACAATACCTTAGAAACTCTATGCATTGGTTGCATAGCAAAATGTACATAAATTGTAACATATTTCACATTAGTTACCATTATCCAACTATTCTATTCACCAATTCTATTCTCTTAATCAATGCAATTAATATTCTGTGGCACTAACAATGTTGAAGCCTAGGCATTAAACATAAAGATACTGAGCAACGATTGACATCAGACAACATTACTTAATTTCAATAATCTTAGCAGTCAGTATAGAAGTGGAATGCAGACACTGGAGGAAATGTGTATATTTTTGCTTCATTCTTTAAATATTTAATATTTAAATATGAAATTTGTTTCATTAAATAAACAAAATTCTCATTTATTCTCTTTACAGAAAATGTACAGACAATGAAATTCATTTCTAATTTTGTATTGGTAGCAGATTACTAAAATTTGGTGAATTACAGCAAAAAAGTAGGGTTGTTTCCAAAGCTGACATTATTCGTGTCAAGCTAACGTTTGATGACGAGAGCAGTGGCTGAAGGATGTTTTCTGAAGAACTGCACATGACCTCTAAATATGAGCTATGTTCTAAAACTCTAGTTTAAAGTCAACATATTTCATGCTTTTTGAAAAAACAGTTAAGTCCCACGCTCCTGTAAATGAATCATAGTCCATAATTATTTATTAAAGAATTTCCCAGAATTTATTTCACAGAGTCAAATAAGAATGTTCATTTTTATGCTCAAAATAGACACGAAGACACTGTACATTGTGTGGGTGAGCGCGTCAGAGTCCAAAACGATTACTCAACACTGCCGGCATCATGGCACGACAGTTCATTTAAATGGAAAATGTACAGAAAAAATGGTATATAAATTGCATTTTCTTAAAATAGGTCCTTGTTTGAAAATAAGGATTGGATTAGAAGTAAATGTTTTATCTTTTTCAATTCTAGCTTGGTACATGGAAAACAAATTCCAGCAGGAAATAATCAGAGCTGTAATAATAATAATAAATAATAATAATAATAATAATAATAATCATCATCATCATCTTTTTTAAAATAAAAAACAGCAACAGACCAGCAGAGAGACCTTGGAATATAAAAGAATACAGAACAGCATTTGACTCAGTAAAACTGGCAATAAGATGCATGACAAATACAACTGTCAAAGTAGTTTCAACTAGTAATTTTTTAAAACAGCAAAAGAGTAAAGAATCTAGCAAAATTTGTAGTTTATATATAAATTCATAAACTTACAAAGTTTGTAGCTTCCCCTTCTTTTTTTGCAAACTGTCTTTATAGCTATTTTAGCCTTCAAAACTATAAAGCTGCCCACGGGACAAGAACAATTCTCAGTGAACTCAAGGAAAATCTATGTACACAGAGCTTAAAGAAGTCGAGGTCAATTACTGGTTTGATGCAAGGTTTACATTTATACAGTTTAGTGCCAGCCAACAGTTAAAGCCTATTTGTCACTTTTTTTGTGTGGCACACGATCACACACATACAAAAGTGTGTTCACTAGAATGGAAAGGGAAAACAATTGCTTGCATGCAGTCACTCTAATTAGACCAGCAGTGCACCATGGGCTTACGCTAACAATGCCGTCGTCTCCACTTAAGCACCTACAGAGGGCTGTTAGCGTGCACAGGAGCTCAGGAGCTGGGAACCTTGCCATGTTGCTCAGAGGAATGACAGCTCCTCTTCTGAAGAAACCCTCTGTACTTGAGACTGTCAACAGTTTGGACTTCTCCCACATGTAAAATGCAGGAACATTCCAGCCCGAAACCCATGGAACTACTTTTTGTCAAACCAACTGGTAAAAATAATTTTCAGTTTATGGCTTGTGAGACAGACTGACTGGACTGTGTTCTTGATTTCATACACAAAGTTCTTACCATGGACAAAAGGAAAAATTTGGGGTAAATGGAGCTAAAGTGAGTGCAGTGTTATAAATTGTAAATTAGTGCATATACTCTTCTGTGCTGCACTGCAAGAAGTTATAACTATACCCCCTAGATCTACTAGAACATAAATGATGTTTGCAAAGCACGGGCATTATAGTAATAAGTGGTAAACAATTGTTACTATCCATGCAACTTCATGAATTAAAATAACTTGAGCAGTCAAACTGTGCAATTTCAATGGCATGACATATCAACCTTAGGGCCACTAATCAACAATTGAACTATTACGTAAATAATAGAATATGTGTGTATGGGGTGGGAAACGGACATATAATGAACTAACAAAGCAGAAAGGGAAGTCTTTTTAACCTTTAAACTGAAAAAAACCTGTAGTTCTGTAACTATTAACAGCAAGTAAGGGCTAATGGATGAAATTTTGTTAAACGTGAAGACTTTTACAAAACAAAACGGTCCTGATCAGACACTTATACCTTCAGCTTACCATACAAAAGCATCTTAAAAAAATAAGTACAGTGGTCTCCTCTTAAATCCCACGTACAGTACTGTGCAAAACTCTTAGGCATGCAACTTGAATGTCTGTTGAGAAGTACAGGTAGATTCTTATCTACCATCAGGGAGGTTTCTGATTGGTCCCAAATTCATTCTGCAGCCTGAGAATGACCTCAAACACCCAATCTCAGTCATACAGAAATATCTTCAGCAAAAAGAAGGAATCCTGCAACAGGTGGTATGGTCCCCACAGAACCCTGATCGCAACATAATCAAGTCAGTCTGGGAGGACATGCAGAGACAGTCAAAGTCTGCAGAAGAACTGTGGCTAGTTCCTCAAAATGCTTGGAAGAACCTGCCAACCTCTACCTTAAACTGCATGCAAGTTTGCATTACAGAATTGATGCTGTTTTAAAGGCTAAGGGTGGTCACACCAAATATTGATTTGATTGAGGTTTTTTTTGTCTAATGCAGTTTTTAGAAGGTTTATTGATTAATAATTATTCATGGCATTATTTTTGGAACCATCCTCGCTTTATAGCATTTTTCCCACAGGTGCCTAAGACTTTTGCACAGTACTGTATATTTTCTGGTCCGTGAGGGAATCATCTGGACAATCAGGGCTGAGCCCACTATGTGATCCTTCTCACACTGTTCCTCTTGTAGTACATATAACAAGGGACGAGTGAACCACATAATGTGTGCATGGCACTGCCCTGAGCTATGTGCCCCATAGCCAGTTCTTCTAACAGTCAATCAAAATAATAAAACCTTTGAGAAACTGCCCCTTCCTGTTAACTTGTTTAAATGATTTTTGAGACACAACAGGAGTAGGATTTATATAGTGACACATTAAATATTAATACTGGGTAAAGTTAAAACGATACAGAAGAAGGAGCACAGTACATGCATAAATTTGTGCTATAACAAGGTATGTCTGCTTTTTTCCCCCCAATATTTATTTTGTTCTATTGCTTTAGTTTTTTATTGCAATGTGTCTTATGAGTGACTTCTGTTATGTGTCCTATGGTGTTCAGCTGCTGTATAGTGAATTTCCATGTGGGGATCAATAAAGTCCTGTCCTGTCCTTTTTACAAAACTTCATTTATTCAAGGTCTGTTTTTAATAAAGTAAAATGTCACATGATTGTAAAACACAGACCTAAAACTATACAAAAATCCATAAGATCAGTGACCTTCCTCAATTTTTAATTTTTTGACAATAAATAAAAAAACACATAACACCAAAATAAGTAAACACACAGAGGACTTCAGTATGTGTAATGGGCAGTCCATTAGTTACCATGGGACAAGCAGCGATGATGGTAAACTGTTAATACTCCCTCTCTTCTTGTTCCACCACCTCCACCATCTGTGACTTTCCAGCTGCCCACCTGAATTACAGGTCTTGAAACAGGAGTAACAGATGGTTCTCAACAGTGGTCTGCCCAAACATATTATGGCAAATATCGCTGACCCCGTCACCTTCAAGCCACAGCAATCTCTCACGGAGAAACCAGCTAGTCTCCAGTCACCATTAACCTGTTCGGACAGGTTGAGGTTCTTCCTCTGTCTGATTGTTGTTGATTATTTATGGAGGATTTTTCTCACCTCCAACACCAATTACAAATAACAGTAATGCAGGATAAAACAAAAGAGTATCTGTGCTTTTTCCCTGGCAAATTCTTCACCACGCTCTTCAGCATTGTCCAAATGCACCTACACTTTCTTTTGAGGGTGTCTTTTTGTATTCCACCCCTTCGAAAAGCTCCCTGGGCTTGACTGATAGCTCTTTTATTATTTTCCCACCTTCTGCTCTTATGAAAAAACAGAACTTAGGGTCCCTGGAGAATGGCACTCATGTATCTTGAACTCAGGCCTTGCTTTTATTGACAGGAACACACAAGAGTTCAAAACAAATTCCTCTTAAGAGACCCAGCAGCACTGTACTTAACATCTGAGGCAGGCCTCGGAGAACGTCAAAGCAAAGCCTGGCTTTCATGTCCTCTGCACTCACGTTGTTACTCAGCAGGGCAAAATGTGACATGCTCAGACACAGAGCAAATGTGCTTTTTCCTTTGACATCAACATGCAAAAGAGGCCATGTTCATTTGAGGAAAGAGGCTCAGTGATTAACAAACATTATGAAATGGGTTTGAATTTTTCAAACAATAAATTTTCTCCATAAAAGTTTAAAATAATGAATTTAGAATAATGCCAAGGTAATTATCAGCATCTCTGATAACTAATCTCATAACATATAGACCTGCTGTACAGATAATTTGTAATCCACAATATACTGTATTTGGCGAACATTGACCCCCCATGGACATATCACAAATAAGGAGAATACATTGTTATTGAAGCAATCAAATTGACTTCCACTAGCATATAAAAGAAATAAAAATTAAGACCTTTTCTGTTCAGCTTGAAAAGTAATAGCCACCTAGAGCTTGGTTTAAAAGTATTTTTAAGAGCAAGCATTTTTCTTGCTGACCCACAGATTCACTTATAACAGGATTCTCACTGATAAATTTTAGTTTTTTACACAACTTATGGTAAGATTCATAAAAGAATATTCAATAGGCAGTGCACACAAAGCAGAATAGAAGCCTCTACAACAAAAGGGAAAACCCCTCCGAAACCTTTTCCAGAACATACAACTACATTGAATGCTAAAGCATAAAATCAGTGGCTAATGTACTAGCAGTACAGAAAGCTTGAGATAATGTAAGAAGTTTTAGGAAATTCTGAAAACTGTAGTGCAGTTTTACAAAACTTAAACTAGAGATGAATAAAATCCAAAACAGCATCATTGCCATCATTTTTTTCTTTTCTGAGACTCAGAAATGCTTAAACGAATGGGGACAGCAAAGAAAAAAAACTACACATTTAGCTACCCACTGAACCAATATAAACTATACAGCAAGAGAACGTGGCCAAAACTAATGCTTAATATGCTCTCCTCCAAACAGATTTTAAATTTTCACATCAAGCCTGACACATAATACTCAGCTTAATTCCTAGCAAATAAGCAACAACATGGGCTTTAATGTTGACTTCCAGCTACAGTGGATTTGAAATTAACTGAGGGGATCACCATCTCTTCCTATAAGGCTGTAAATGCACATATTTGGATTTTTGAAGAGTTCACAATGAGTAGGCTTCTACGTTATAGCATTTATGATAAATTGGAATCATATGTAAACCATGAATCTTAATGGATCTTCATGGATCTTAATTACAGAATAAAATCTTGACATACACAGCCTTTCATTTGTTTTTCTATAAATGTATTCATGCATAACAAATACATAATAATTCCATAAACAATTCCTGTGGCAATGGCTAACACGTTGTTAAGAGGAACACAGGAATGACAATCTGGACACTATAAAAATAGCTGCTATAATTTCTAATGTACCTGCTCTTTAATGTAAACATAAAAACAAATGGAACAAAGTTTGCCTTAGTAACCTCAAATAACAGCATTCTCCAAGTAGTTTTTACACACTTTGTTGTCCACTGAAGGAAAAATAGCACTGTACTGGTCATCATCTCAATTGTGGGATTGTATGAGGATTAAGAATATCCTAAATTTGAACAATTTGTTTAATTCTGTATTAGGAGAGCTTGGTTACTTTGAAACGGTTTTTGAATAACCTATAAAAATTTTGCAAACAAGATTTAAAATATCAAAATCAAGCTACACTAACTGTAGTCCAGATCTTACTAAGTAAAGAAGAAGAAATATTCTCTATATTTAATACCAGTGTCAAACCTTCTGTTCCGGCCTTCACAAGAGGCAACAACATAGTATCCTTGCAAAACAGACTAAGTGAATAACTGATGCAAGAAAAAGAATTAATCCAACAAGCATTTCCATAAATTAACATTTATGTTCATACATTATCCTGGTGCTTCTTGATTATTTCCAAAAAAATAATCATCACATATGCCCTAAAAATGCAGGTGAGTTTTGATAGCAAAAAGCACAGGTTATTTACCTAATGCAGTGTTTCTTAAAGCACAGAGCAAAGATAAATCTGAACATGCACATTTCAGGTGTCATGGAAATAAAAGAGTAGCCGCATTAACGTTGATACTATTAAACTGAATGGCAAAGAAAAAATAAACAAGATTCTTTCTGAGAATGGTATCGACAACAATGTCATTTAAGGTACAGATAAAAATCATAGTACATTAAATCTGTCCTTTAAGCCTTTGCATAGCATGCCTTTATTAAAACAGCCTGTTGCTAAGGAACAGAGATGAAGCAAGTTATGTATTGACTTCACATTTCCCTTTAAAGGGCACTGTTATAATTTTAAGATCCATAAATATTGGGAATGACATTACACCTCTTAGAGGCGATTGTGTGGGCTTTTGTGTGGGCTCTTGTGGTGCATGTAAATCTGTGTGTGTGTGGGGGGGGGGTGTTTAGAGAACAACACAAGACATTAAACATATAAAGCATAAGGAGAGGACACTGGATAAATGTAAAACTTCCAGTTATATCAAACATTAAATGGACAGCAATTTCCATTACTTGAAATATATGTAATTGATGTTATGTCTTTTAGTCATGTCTATCATAGAAATATCATAAGCCTCACAGATTTTTACATCTTCTAAGCAACATCTTCTCATGATGAATTAGAAAGCAGATCTACTTGGTTGTGTCTTTTGAACCTGTGAGCTGTCTGTTTGGAATCTTGACATTCAAGGCCTCCTTGCACTATTATCACTGATGTGATGTTAAAACACCTGGAGGCCACTGCTTTATGGTTTTGGGAATGGGAGTTTTTACAGCCTGTTTTGTATGTACTTTGGAAGAACTATTTCCTCTGTTGTAAAAATCACCATAACTGAAAATGTATAATCCTGCTTTTACTGTTTAGATTTAGTTGACATAATCTTATTTAAAAAATTGTACAAGTTTTCAGTCATAATTCACTCTTTTGAAACCTGACCTTAAATTGAAAGAAGCCGCATCTAATTCAACTGCACAGTTTTATACTCCTGCATTATTTACAGTAGGCAAAATTCAAAATGAAGTAACTTTCCTGCTACTACTTTTGCTTATCCCTACAGACAAAGCCAATAAAAGGTAACAAACAGGAACATTAGGTAAGGTAACAGCATTTGAAGAATCTGGGTTCAAATTCCTGCTGCAGTTGCACTCCCCCTGAGCAAGATACTTATCCTGATTTTGACAGCAGTACAAACAGGTAAATATTTGCAAGAAGTTTGGAACACGAACCTAACACTAAGTGGTTTTATAGTAAAATTTCAGCTAAATGAATTAATGATAATATAATAATATAATAATAAAAATGTGTGTGGAAAAAAAAAGAGGCAGCCTTTTTGCATTAACCTTGAGGTGTTCAGAAATACTTGCTAAAGATAAGTCAGCACTCTTGTCAGTCCAAATTGCCACCTGTGTGGCAATTTCAACTTTGTGCCAGATAGCACCACTCCTTATCTCACCTCATCAGAGAAATGTTGCAGACACAAAGAAATATTGCTTTTCTCTCTTGCGTTTCTCTACATAGTTCTCTGTAGGTAAAGAAGTTTCGGCTGACTAGTGTTCTATCAAATAATGCTTGAAGATTCATCTCTATTATATTAAGTGCATGAGTAATGGGTCTATAATGACCTCAGTGGTGATAATGAAACCACACTTCCACCACCTGCTCACCAAGATGTCAGTTCCCTTACGCTGCTGACGACTGCCAGCCAGTCAGTTATATTAGTCAACACTCCTCTGTCTCATGTCTACCACCAAGACAATTGATGCAGGCACTGTGCTGAGGATCCCAGTATCATTAGTGGGATCTAAAGTACTTTTTTGGGAGCATGGATGTGTTTGGCCCACACTGCACTTCTTTCGGTTTTTTTTTCTCTTTGTGATTATGAGCCTCAACATTATTTACCCTCATTAATAAAAACAGCAGTTCCCACAAACTCCAACCAAAAAAGATGAGATTAGAACGTGGGCTATGTTGATGACTACAAATGCAGATTAACAAATACAGAAAAAAAGCTTAAATCCAATGATATTCAATACTTTCTGGACCAACAAGAGGCTGCAGTTGTCTGAAACCTATCCTGGAAGCATCCTTGAAGTGTGTGAGGCAGGGTACACCATGGATGGAATTTGAGTTCATCACAAGCAATTATTAACTAACTCACAAATAAACACATTAAGGACAATTTTGGGACATCAATTCATCTGAAATACATGTCTTTGAACTGAAGAAGGAAAAGCAAGTAACCTCCACAAAAACTCCCAATTTCCAAACCAACAGCTCAAAAGCTGTGAAGCACCTCACCTGCTGTGGCCCTCTGCTTCAAAGATGAATTTTCATGCCTACAGAATTTTAGAATGAATAAAGTGAAATTAAGAAGTGAAAAAAGGTTTGAAACAGAAAGTATCAAGTAGGAATGTTCCTTTTTGGAAAATTATTTCAGTTTAAATTCCGCTGTTGTTTTGAGACCAGTTTCCAGTTAGTTTTGATTCTTTTCTTCTCTAACCACCAAGACACCTAAAACTGCAACCCACACTTCCCCCAAATAAAAAAGTTGACAACACTTTCCATCTCAAGATCCACTGTCCGACAGCAAGTGTGTCTAATCTCTCAAAGAAAGCATACAATGAACGCCAAACCGAATTTCAGTTTCTCACACTCGAGTATACAACACAACAGGAGTAGGCAAACTGGGATCTAAACAGACCCTCTGTGTTGTACTCAAAGCCCAAGCCACTTTCCACGATTGCATCCAAAGCCTGTGAGCCTTCAGTCAGCGATATCTCCAGCAAGCCAATACAAATCTACTGAACTTTGATTTGCCTTGAAGCTTTATTCATTTGTCCAGAGACAACTTGATGTTTGCCCATCAGCACTATTCAACAGCAAGTCTCACCAATATAAAACAACATTAAACATTCAGTAAACTTGTAATGTACAAAACAGGTTTGTTGGTTTTCCTGTGTCAGAATATTTTTTGTTCCTTAGCTTAAATTAATCATTTCTGTATCTGCACTAGTGAGTTTGTTTAAAACCAAAAAAAGTTGCTGTTAATGGACTTGTTTAAGGGAAAAGGTGTGCCAAGTTCACAGTGCAAACACTATGCTTTAATTCGGATAGAAAAACACATTTTTAAATGTAATTCTCATTTACATCTGCAGATTGGGCTAAAACATCAGCTTCCCACAGGAACCTTGCTGGGTGGTAGCCATGGTAACACACTCCATCCTCCAGAAACATGACATCTATTCAGCCCAGCCTGAACAGAAACAAAATATTATCAGCTAAGCACAGAAAAGGAACGGAGATGGACAATGACTGGTATGTGAATCACAATCCCTACCAGAAATGAAGATGCCATTTAAGTTTATTATAAGCAGTATGCAAATATGCATTTTTTTTAAAAAATTAGTATCTTCATCCACATAAAATAGGTCTCACTAAGTATAGTAACCCATTTCATTTGATAGTCTGTTAGGGGGTTCATAGTTTAAAATATACTGCATTTTGTAATTTTCTGATAAGATGACCATTTTGTTATATTCGCATTTGCATTTATTAATTTAGCAGACATTTGTCTCTAATGCACCATATAACTCAGAGAAAACAAGTGCATTTCAGCAACAGTTGGAATTTACAATTTAAAATTATATCATATTATGTGTTTATTAGCTGACAGCTAAAGTAATTTTCAATGTTATGTTTGTATACTAGGCTGCTTATTTAGTCTTTCATACAATGGGGTAATTTTTATTGCATGCGTCAATCAAGGGTACTGCAGCAGAGTGGGAATTCGAGCATAGGTCTGTCAATTGGAAGTTGGTCGTTCTAACCACTACACTGTCTGTTGCTGTGTGTATTTAGTAATGTACGAAAGTGTAAATTTATGGTATTTTCTAAGGATTACAATCAATTATAACATGAACTAAGGGAAGGTACAGTGCCATCAATGGGCAGAGCTGGTGCCTGGCAACGCCAGGACTCTGAATAGACAGCTGGATTTGAACAGAGTTTACAAGTTTTGCTGATGTTTGCATGGGTATCCTTCAAAAATCCAAAGACATGATTAAAGTAAACTGATTAATGAAATCCTTAGTGTGTGCTTATGACTTTGTTTGGCGTTTCTCTCACCTTAGCCCCCTGGAACAAATTACCACCGTAATGTTTCTGAAAATGGATGATATTAACAAGGTAACTGCAGAAAAATTTAAGAGCATAAAGACCCAGTGCTAAATTTACTGGGAAAGCTGATGGAGTGAGCAGGTAGCATGGATCGAGCAGCAGCCTTACACCTGAAGGACTCAGGTTTGAATCCACCTCCTGTTGTATTACCTTTGTGCAAAGATACTTCCCTTAATAAATGCTTCAGTAAAACCTGTCCAGCTGTTTGAATAGATAAATCAGAGTGAGTAGCACCACAGTGTAAACTGCTAAATGCAAAAATGCACAGTAATACCTCAGTTAACACTCAGGAAACATTTCTTAAAAGTGGAGCCCTAACCAAAATAGCACTAAATGTGATCATTATAAAATATATTATTAGATAGTCAAAAACACAAAAACCACATTTAATGAAAATCTACTGTTTTCACATAAAAAGGTGTTTTTTATATAACTTCATAATTTTATTGTATGCATCCATAAAAACATGCAGGGAGGATGTAGGGGGACAGTAAAAATGCAGTGAAAAGAAGGTGAGATGGAAGTTCTCCTCCTGCACAGTTGGTTAACATCTTCACTGTTTCATTACAATAGCTCAAATAAATGTGTGTCCACAGGGAGCTCCACCAACCAATTTGTCCCAGTCCCCATGAGCAGCATCCCCAAATAGTGAAAGATATACGCACAACCCTTGATATAGGACCATCTCATTGCTACATGACAGCTACAGAACAAATAAGTTCATCGTAACAGGTTAAAATGAAAGACACGGATAGAAAATGCTAACATTATAATGATGTTTAATTGTTAGAAAATTTTGAGATGAAAAGAAAACATGTAATGAAGATGTTAAAATGGTTGAAAGAAAAGTGCCACAGCGGGCACTGCAAGTTGTGTGAGACGGCAGCTCTGGAGAAACCAGAGGGGGCGGTGCGCAAAAAAAAAAAAAAAAAACAACAACAGAGAATGCACCATCCCCATAGGGAAAGAGGCCAGAACACATGGCATGAAGAGAGCGATGTGAGGAGAATTAAGATTATGACAGTAATTAAGAAAGAAAGAAGACCAATAATGCTGAGTGCCTTACACATGTGTGCTATAAAGTTAGCATGAACACCAAAATGAAACAGCACTAAATGGGGGCAGCATTCAGAGGATTATTACGGTGTATAAATGAAACCATAGGCATGTTTCTGCTGCTTAAGGATCTTAAATCACTTCTTAAACCTGTGCCCTTTCATTTTAACTTTTCTTACCTCTGGTCCCTCCCACCAATACCAAAACTTGGGACTCAGCGCCCAGTACACATATCATATATACACCATCACACACACACACACACACACACACACACTTTTTAAATAAAGTTATGCAAATCAGGGTTCTGACAAAGTACATGAGGATCTGTCACAGCAGGCACAGTGGGGGTTGAGGAGATCTGTTATGGGTGACAACTCGGCCCCCCAAGCACCCCACCGCACCCCACCCCACCCCATCTTCCTCTCCCCTTTCCAGTCACATGTGTTCTCCCTGCTTGACACTTCCTCCTCCTCATGGCTGGTTGTGCAACGTCTGTTATGCAAGCCGGGGCCGTTTCCAAGGAGTGTGTGCGGAGGATGGTGCCTGTCTGCTGTGTGAGGTTCTACCATTTCTGGGGTGGGAGATGGAGCTGGCCCTCTCCCAAGTCCTCAGGTACACCTACGAGGCACCAGTGCAGATCAGCTATGCAGCCATTGGCGAATGGTAAATAAATAAACAAATGAAACTTCAGCAGTTCCTCTCTGTGACTTCTGCTGACAATCACAGTGTCCCAAAAAAAATAAGGGTCCAACTCTGTGTGGGTCACCTTGATTGGCTTGTAATGCACCCATGAAGTTTTTGGATATCAAATAATGCATTTTTCAGTCATTATTACTTTTAAATCTCCTTTGATACAATATAAAACTTAAATTCTAACATAAATAGTCTTCAGTTAAATAATTAATAAAAAGGAACTCTGTGCTCCTGCAGGCACTGAGTATAAATATACAATGTTTTATGGCTTTGTATCGATCAGGTTACAAATTCTAAATGTGCCTCTGCATCTTGACCTTGGGAAATGGCAATTAATGAATTGTGGCCTTCAGATCATGCTGGTGCTCTGCTAGTGGCATGCTGCGCATGCAATTAAGCTCTGTCAGTTGTGCTTCTTTTTCAAAACGGTTTAATATCATACTTGAGGGGCCTAAAGAATAATACACACCTCTGTTACCCCATTTGGTGGTATGGTGCCTCACAACATGCAGGCTGTTTTGGTGTAGGTTTGAATCCAGCTCTGTCCGTGCTGAGTTTGCATGTTCTTCCAGTGTCTGCATGGTTTTTTCTGGGTGCTCCAGTTTCCTCCCACAGTTCAAAGACATGCATTTCAGGTTAATTATTCTCTCTAAATTGTCTGTAGTGAGTGAATACGTGGTGTCCATATTGAATGCAAAGAAGCTTTGCTGTATTGTTAAACACAAAGTCCAGTCTATTGAGTATCTGCAAACTGCCATGATAATATTGATTACTGCCTCAAGTAGGGCTTTACCTTGGAGCAAACAATTTGATGATCAGTTTTCAGTTTAAATATGCTCAAATTAATATTCTCTGGCAAAAATACAAACAGTTATAGGATAACTGACAGGGTCCTAGGCAAGCTGGTCTTTATAGAGAAGGAGCCTTTATAGCATCCTTATGAACACCATGTTACCAGTTATCGAATTCCAGCCAGCAAGTCACTATAATGCCTTTCATATGTATTAATAACAACAATATTTAAACTTGTTATTTAACTGGAGTAATTCAGGGTAAGGATGTTTCTTAACACTACCAATATTGATGACTATGGACTAAACTTTGCAAGTGCCTGTTTTTAGCCAATATGCTACCTGCTGTGCAATGTCACATAAAATATACTGAAACTGTAACCTAAAAAGTACCCACAAATGCTTCTTTTGGACCCCTGGTTATACACAAGCTTTAAATCAATGCTTATTAACCAGAATGAAATGGACTAATGAACCTACTACACTTCCTTTTAACGTTTCTCTGATAATTCCACAAGTTAACAAAATTAAAACAACCATAACTAAGAATGCAAATCTACCAATTTAAATACTTAATTTTTACAGCTTTTCACACCTTAAGTAGCATTACAGGCAGTAAACGCTGCATAACTAAAGCTGATTCAGAGCCTATACCAACATACCAAATAGGTGGAAAGTACCCAAAAAAAAATCAGCTTTACTTACAAAACTCTCAAATCAGCCATAACTATTAACCATATCATGTTAACGTTCACTTTAGTTCAGTGTCAGTTACGTCTCCCTAATTTTGCAATTGTGAATAAAATTAACAAAATAATCCTGCAATTCTAAATACACAATACCATTTTTTAAAATTTCTATGCTAAATTAATTAAATAACTAAATTAATTGTCAAGAGTAACANACGTTCACTTTAGTTCAGTGTCAGTTACGTCTCCCTAATTTTGCAATTGTGAATAAAATTAACAAAATAATCCTGCCATTCTAAATACACAATACCATTTTTTAAAATTTCTATGCTAAATTAATTAAATAACTAAATTAATTGTCAAGAGTAACGTTTATGCTCTACCACTTTTACTCAAGTGACCCAACAGAAATGCAATGTTCACTTGCAACATCTTTCTCAAATTTAGTAAAATAAAACAATTTTAACCTCTGTCAAAAAGCACCAGGTAACAATAATGCCATATGGCAAGATTAATTTCATTCAGTTTGAAATGACATTTATATTTCAAACATTTTTATATTGTATTTAATGTGCTCAATTAACCAGTAAGCATGTTATTTCAACCCTACACCTTGTTCTTATTGCACTTTACTTAAGCAATGAAGAACAATGTTATCAACAGAAACCAGACAGTAACAAACATTCATTGCAAATAAAGCTGAAGAAAAATCTCAACATGTCAAATGCCTTTGAAGTGTTTTGTTGACCATATAAAACACAAAATTGCTCCTGTGACAGAGTGACTAAAACGATGAGCAATGGTACTACTGGATGAGCTGACATAATTTACCATATGGCCATGGAGACCAGACATACCTTTTTGTCAGTCATCAAGTTCAATATCAATATCATCACCCTTTTGATCCTAACCATTACAGCACAAAAATCACATTTCAGGGATCATGCTATTACTACAGCAGCAATAATGAGACGATGTACTACAGGGAAAAGGCATGTGTGCTTACAAACAGCGCAGCTGGGAACTGCCCCTCTGTTCAAAGCCAAGGGGAGGATGGAGATCTCAGGAAAGATGGGATGGGCTCCCTACGTGGCCAGGCGAGACCTCCACCTACGTGTTGCAGATACCAACCATCTGATGAGTGAGTGGAGAGGCAGTGCTGTAGTAGGCGGCTGGCGAGATAAGTTGAGTTGCTAGAAACAAGGAGGCTCTTTATCGCTTTCAGTGATACAGCCACTGTTCCCTGCTAAGTGATGATGATGATGATGATGATGGGTGATAATATATGTGCTGACCAGAGACCAAGTGGACCATATAACATCTGCTCATGTAAGGGCTGTATTTCAAATCACACTGCTCAATGGTGTTGGGGCTGAGAACTGTATCAAACTAGGTTGTTCCTCCAGGAAGCAGCAAAGTGAAAAGTGCTGTTTCTCTAGCTGATGAATAAAGCCTTTGAATAAAGTTTAGTTTTTTGTTTTCACTTAAAATGTTGAGGCTTTCAAAGAAAAATTAAGCACATTTGAGTTTTCTGTAACTCCAGTATCTACCAAAAGCCTTAGAGTCCAGTACCTACCATATGCCTGAGACTCCATTATTAAAAAGTATAAAAGCCAAGCTGACAACACAAACATTTTTTTTTCAAAATGTGGTTATTTTGGGGAAGAAACAAAAGGCAAAAAAATGTTTTGCTGATTGCATAAATGGAGAGAGGCTGTCTAAAAGGCTGCAAGCAGTGGAGAAGAAGGCAACAACACGAATAGTGAGTAAAAATGGAAAGGGCTGACCAGACCCATATTAGCAGATAGAAAGACTAGGTTACCTGGCAAGTATGGCACTAAAAAATTACACCACCCTTAACTCAGGATGGATCACTTTCTGGAGAACCACTGAGTTAATTCTGTACAGGAGATTTATTTCCATCTCAAAAGATCACAGGTGCAGACATGATACAAAAGCTATTAAGAATACAGCATTATAATGTATAACATATGTCATGATTTAGGTTATTTATAAGTTTAATTACAGCACCCATGTGTATCATTTAGCCACTGTATTGAAACTCTTCATTCATTCATCCTTCCATCCATCATTAATAGCTACTTGTCCGATGCAGTGCCTATCCCAGAAGCACAGGACGGAATGGCAGTACATTACGGGGATATAGCACAACATTCTGCACACATGCATACATAAAAAGGGCAATTTAAAGTCACCACTTCACCTGAAATAAACGTCTTTGGACTGTGAGTGGACTGCCCAGTTCTTGGAAAAAAACCATACAAACATGGGAAGAACATGAAAACTCCACACAGATTGAGCCATGTTCAAACTGACGTCGAAACTCACAACCCAGAGGCTGTAGGGCATCAGCACTACCCACTGTGCCATTGAAATTATTTATCATAACACTACCCTGATTATTATTACTGTTATCCTGAAATTATTTAGCATAACACTATTCCTAATGCAAAAGTATTAAATGGTAGGCTGAAGGACTAAGGCAATCATCTCTAGTCTTCCCTATTGTTAATCTTGTGTTACTGCCTCACAAAGTACTTACAAAGAAGGACTACTGAAGTACTTGCACATACATTAAGTGGTAGTGAAGTATTCTTACAGAAGGATTGTAGCAAGGAACAAGCCATCTTAAAGGTGTAGTAAGGTCCTCTATGGTGCACTGACTCAATTAAATATCAGTAGCCTACAGGCCCTTTTATGTATTCTAATTTCGAAGAACAGGATTAAAAGGGCTTCACTCGAGGGCTCTCTTCAAGACAGACATAACTGGTTTCATACAAGTGGCCAAAGTCTTCTACAGAGGGCATCGTTCGATTGCACCTTGCCTGGCAATGCAGAATTTATAGCAGAACAAACTACAAGCAAAGAAACCAAGCTACATCAGTAAACTTTTTAACCAACAAAAATAATCTGTCAGTGTTTTTTAGCCTCGGTTTCTGTTGTGTTAACAGCTGATGTTTCAAATATACTGCCCTTTCTACCTGGCCTAAAATCCTTATAACAAAATTGGGAAATTTAACAGAAATGTTTGCAGTGCTCGACACAAGAAACTACATTAAAATTTATTCATTTAGCTGATGCTTATCCCCAAACCAGCACACAATGTTATGCTACTTACTCTGGTTTACCCACATAGAGCAATAACAGTACCAAAGTTAGTTAACACTGAAACCATCACCCACGTACAAAATTTTACCAGTTGTGAGAAAATGAGAACAAAAAATGCAAAATATTACCTCTTGTCATTTTGTTAACAAGCTACATGAATAGTTTTTATGTATAGTTTGGACAAATAAATATACACAGGTCAAAAAGCAATTAAGCACTTGAAAAAAAATGTTTAACATCCATGTTGTCTGCATTCTATCATTCCAGTGCCACACTGTAAAAAAACTTATGTTCTACATTATGATTTGTTTCAGAAAAAAGTTGCAGATAGAAGACTTTTGTGTATTTTTTTAAAATATTGGTTAAAATTACTTTTCTATCCCCCAAGAGTTAAACTATAAGTGAAAACATGACATTAATCTTATTCTGATTATGCATCATACTCACCAAATCTAGAAACTCACAGCTGTTGAAAGAGATTTTCGAAATATTAACTGATATATTCCCCACACAAACCCTTACAAAATAAATCACTTTCCTGCAATTACAATCAACCCTGTGATGAAAAATTACCCCTGCTTGATTTAACCCATTAACCTTTCAACATTTCCTGTAGAATATATTAAATATTGTATTAAAATAATAAAAATCAAGCAGTATTGTCCTGTGTACACATTCAAAACAACACTGGCACTGTTTGTGATGTGTGGGTTCACTGCTGACTATTATATAAAGGAAGAACATGGACTTATATATGGATCACCACATACTTGGAAGGAATTTCTCAGCTCATGGTTTCTACAGTGCTTCAACCCTACTGTGCACAAAGGATCTGTCTAATAAAATACTATACAAAAAGAATAAAGTTTATTCTTAAATAATGCTCTTAAAGAGATCCACAAAGTTATTGATAAAGCAAATGCGAAAACCAAAGGACATTATATACTGTATACAATCTTTTAAATAATTTAGATTCCAAAGGAAATGAAAAACTGTAGCGGTGGAAAGGTAAATAGTAGAAACACATTTTATGTTAGCAAATGCTTTTCCCTTATTAAAGTCGTTGTATTCCACCACCCATGCCTTCCGCTTTCCCTATTTCCAGTTTGGGTCCACGTTCCTTTCAGGCATAGAAAAAGGCCTGGTGTATTTTGCATTATATGTCACCAAACATTATTAGCTTTAAAATTGTGCTGTATAGCACATTATTGTTTGTATGTATGTTTCTGTGAAAAACTGTCAGCATATGTGTAAAATGACTGCAGAGTCTACACTTGTGTGTGTAGAGCATTATATATCTCCAAACTTTATTACCCTTAAACTTGTTGAATTTAGTACATTTGTGTGCGCTTTTCAGTGAGAAACTGTGTAAGGGTGTGTTTAGAACATGCACTATGTCCGTGCTCATATGTGTTCCAGAAAGTACGTCAAGGTGTGGGTGTGTGTAAAGAGTTAGATGTCACAAAATTTTGTTAATTTTAAATTTATTTAATTTAGTCCATAAGTGGGTGTGTATAGAGTGAGAAACCCCCATCACCCATTATTGTCTGTGCTCACACACTGGGAGAAAGGATGTCAAAGCGTGTGTATTATATATTACCAGACTTTATAACCTTTAGATTTGTTGAATTTAGTATATTAGGGGGTGTGTGTGCATGTGTCTGTGTGTGTGTGGAGTGAGAAAGCCCTTGGTCACCCATCCTTCTTCGTGCTCCTGTGTGTGATAAATGTATGTCAGCATGTGTATGTAGGACATATGTGTATCACCAAACTTCATTACCTACAAAACTTGAATTCAGTACATTTATGTGTGTGTGTGTGTGTGTGTGTGTGTGTGTGTGAGCATACACACGCTCAAGAGTGTGGGGTGTCCGCAGCCATGTATGTGCTTCAGAAAGTGCATCTGTGTGTGCTTGCTTGTGGGTATGAGTGTGTGTGCACGCACATGTGTGCATGCTCAGTGTCAAGGGCATTACCCATGCTCTATGTGTGACTATGTTCTGCATGTGACATTAGTACTCATGTTTTTCCAGGCCTTGTCAAAGATTTAAATTAAAATGTTCAAAATACTAAGTATCATTTCTGGAGTTTAATGGGTGAGAGGTGCCACTGCTAAATTTTAAGCCTGTGGTTTAAAAACACAGCTGTGTATACAGAACAAATGCAGATAAACAGAAATTGAGCTTTACAGGTATAGAAAATTACCAATTTGTAATGTTACTGCATCGGTTCAGATTAAGTAACAACAGCAAGAGCAGGGATTCCACTTGTATGTTTACTATCATTTTAATCATTATTTGATTGGGTAAGTGACTGTCTCCTGAGTAAAGAACCTTGCACTTGTATCATCTGTTGGTACTTCTACTCCACCTCCTGGTGTCTTAGCATCCTGATCTATGGAGTTTGATACACCTGCAAGAGCTGCACAGTCACTGCTGACTTTCCAGCAAATGGGACGTTCACCTGTCCAGGTTACTTCTAGCAAATCTACAGTGCGTTTATTACAGTAATTGATGTGTTACATTTTTCTGAATATATTGTAACTATATTGAAGTTGGCTGTGTTTATGAGACAGGTGATTTGCTTTATTCTTTGCAGTGTTTCTACCTTGACTTTCTGCATAAAGCTGTTGGCCAATTTAATAAATACTATATAATAAAAACAAAACTGAACTGCAGCAGGAAGGAATTCCCTACTCTTGTTATTACTACCTCATACTACATGGAATACTGAAGAATCAAACACTGTTACTTCAGCTGAAAAAAAAATTACCAGAAATTAGTTTATAACTCGCAAGTGTTCATCTGCTACAATTAACAAAAACTTAAAATACAGCTTGATCCCGTGATTTATTCACCAGTTAGGCTCTGTTAGAAACATTAGGTAAATTTAAAATGAACTGAACATTCACTATTGACAAGATTTTTACTAATTTATCCTATTTTCATCAGGAGTTCATGCAGGATTATTGTGTTCCTGTATTCTGGAAAGCATCAGGATACAAAATGGACTGTTTATTGGACACCTATTGGATTCTATTATCATTTGTTATCATGAGGCAAAATTTAAGTCTGTCTTCAACAGTGGGGTAAAGAAAGAAGGATGAAATGCAATGGAGGATTATGTAGCGAGGAACTGTAAGTGTTTCTCCTTAAATCCCAGCTGCATGCTTCATGATAAACTTTACCTAAATTGGCCACAAGGAAGCTAGCAATGGAGTACATAAATGTTTGCTGGCGTGTGTTTAAGGTCAGTCAAAATCATAATAATAGGAATGCGCTTTTTCCCCTCCAGTTTCTGTAAAACTCTCAGATACTGCAATAATATATTTAAAAAATATGCTGACTGGAATCAGTCCATGGAACTGTCCACGACTATGCACTCCTCCATGCTATTGTTGTACAACAGAGAAGTTTTAAAAAACTGAATAATGAAGAAAAGACAACTAAAAATAAAAAAATTTAATTAATTAATTTGTTTTAAAAAATTGTAAGTCAAATGTTGTAACATGAGGAACAAGACCAATTATGATGCCGAAAGAACAACGTAAACTACCTTAAAAACACCATACCATCAACTGATAAATCCCATGGTAAGAAACAAAAACATTGTAAATGATCATATTAAAGATTCAAAATTAAAAGAATGCAAAACTACAAAAAATATGGGCTAAAACAAAAACAGTCTGAAAGTGAAAAAATCATTGTAACTATCATGTTTTGTTGTAGGCTTGAGCATTTCAAAACAAACCATTTGTAAATGTCTCCTTCTATCACCTTTTAACACAACTACACACTACAAAAAATATAAAACTATCAGTAAGAACAAAAAAAAACTTTAGTTTTCATTACTTCAGTAATGCTATGTCACTATAATGGGTACATCTTTTAAGAGGTCAGTTTCCATTACTCTCTGAATTTTTTTTCCTTTGTATGAATTACATTTTTGTACATTCAGCCACTTAAACGGGCTCCACCAAAAGTATTAAGCAAATTAAGCAAATCAATAAATAATAATATGTCTTGGGTAAAATGGAAGTGTATTTGTCATGGCATGTGCAACTAACTATAATGCATGGTGACACTGAGAAAACCACAAGGCTTTTCAAAACTCACATGTAAATGAGAAGCCTTAATATTAATTTGTCTTGTACATAATGAAAGACAACAGAGAAAACAAAGTGGGTTGTATGCTTTACTTGGTATCTGTCACCTATACCAATGTGCTGGATAGAAAACATGCACGTTTTCCACACATTAACACAAAACGTAATGTGTGAGAGATGCCTGTCAGAGTTGTGTCAGGATGGTGTATTTACTCTGCATGGCATTCTTACCTTCAGATGCTGCAGCATCACATGTCCTGGTAGTAAATCCAGTAGAATTCCCTTTAATGGTGTTGGCTGATGGCATTTTATCCTGATCAACAGAGAAAAAGCAGAGACATTACTCTGGAACTGGGTGTAACATTCCTCAAATGTACAGCATCCAGTCCTTGAGAGCATGTATATGATGATTTCAAATATGGTGCAAAACAAATTTAGAATGTCCATGAAAATGTACACGCTACACTATTGTATTGATGTCTACCATGATCTCCATAGTCAAAATAAATAAATGTGGAAAATCAAGCACCATGTCATGTTTCAGAACAGTTCATCAACAGCAAATGTGACAATAAACAACTTGTCTTGTAATAACAAAAAAACCCGCCATGGTGGCACATTAGTAACTTATTATGGCATATATTGTATTTGCATCCAGCTCAGGATGTGAGGAGTTACACATTCTCCTTGTGTTTTTAGTCCAAAGTCATGCATGGTAAAAGGCAAAGGTAAACCACCTCTGTACCCTTCTTTACAATAGAAACCACAATAATGGTAATTTTGAGTAAAATTCAACTCGATGGCACTTATCCTTCTCTCTTCCTAGAGAAGCTTTATATATGCAATGCCATCTCCTTTACTGCATTTACTGAGATGATGATCCAACACTAAGTTCTAAACTGGCCTAATTAGTCAGCTGCAATCACACGCTGGGATGCAGAGAAGAAATTGAGGGGTGATCAGTCACCACCGCCTAGTAATCACAAATCCCCTGGTCCTTACATAGTGGGGAAATATGCTTGGCCTGAGGTCATAGGCCAGAAAGGGACCAGCGTGCAACCAATCTGAGCTACAGGGGTCTTGCAAATCCAAACAATCATATTGCTGTGTTTGACAGTGCACAAACACCTCAAATTACTGGAGGGAGAAAAGTTTATGAACAAACAACTGCATAAATGTTAAAATAATACAAACTGAATTTCTCCATATGGACAGCTTCCCTCTCAACCACAGAGAAGACAAATGTTATAAAAGGCCAACAGCTATAATGGGGACTAACAAGGTTAAAGTTAATTTAAATTATAACATCGCAGGATTTCCTGCAACAATAGATGAAACAACACCTGCTTTTAATGATATCAAACAGAAAAAAAACTCAGTTAGGATACTAATTCAATTAGTGGTAAGGAACACATAATGAACATGATGAATTGCAAGTGCTGAGACTCTGAACCCTCAGGTAGCTCATCTCTATGATCTCAAAATGCATTTGAACCAAAGAAGACAATTCATTGTTCATCATAAGAGTGCTAAGTACTGTGAACCAAACCAAACCAGAAGAACAGACAATGTAGTCAGGAGTCAAACTATGTAATTTCTTTCTGAAACAGTGAAGATGACAAAAACTGGCAAGATGAAATAAGCTGAGCCTCTCACCTGTGAGTAAAAGGGTGAACTGGACAAATTTCTCTCTCCTTACCTGGACAAGGTACTTCTGACTGCCATATATGACATACTGTGGCGCCAAGCTGTAAATCATGTAACTGGTGTGGAGGACAATCAGGAGGAGGATCATACAAAGGAAGAGAAGGGCCTGGGGGCACGTCCTTCTTGGTCTGATCTTGTACAGCTGTGAAGGAGAGTGAATAATTGGCAGAGAATAAAGGAAAAATTCCACTGAACTAGTCAAAGACTTTCAAAGTCACTAGTAAGATTTTTGTTTTTTTAATTTATGGCAAAAAGACCAAATCTCTAAAATGGAAAGGGCACATTCTATAGGTCCCTTTTCAAAAATACTTTAACCCAGAATGAACTAAACATCCATTTAATTGATACAAATATAAATTTGCTGAATGCAGCATTACCCGTATCCAGAAGAACCATATTCCTATATTGCGTATCCCTGCCATGGATGTGAAAACAAAATACATGGTGATGACTGTAATCAGGACATAATCCAAGGGGAAGACCTAAAAAAGAGTAAGGGAGAGTACTTACTTTCTATTTCAGAATCAACAAACCCAACACCAGGTCAATGCATATATTAAAAAAAAAAAAAACACACTACAGTTCACAAGCTAATCATTTGATGCTAAAAATAATAATCACAAATGTCAATTTGGTGCCACTTTTTGTACAGGTCAATTATTTCCAAAGAAATGGTGATGGAGGTGATATAACAATGCAAAACCGGACAACAGAAAACTGTAGAAAGAGTCACACAACATCTGCCATTGCTGTCTAAACTCATTCATTTCGCCAGCTACCCCTTTTATAATTTAATGACATTTTCACTGATAGACATTGCTTAGAGGTTAACCTAAACTAATAAAAAAGAGACTTTGCAAAAAGGTAGGAATAAAATAACTTATAAAACAAAACAAGCAGTTTGACAAACTTTTGTACTTTTTATAAGAAGTGAAACAAAAGTCAAAATTAAAATATGCTTCATATTGTAATGACAGATATGAAATATAAATACAAGTCAAATACAAATGGTTGGGGGTGTGGAAGCATGTGGTACCCCACAGTTTTTAAGTTATAGGTTTGGACATGGGTTCAAACTAAGCTTTGTCTGCATGCAGTGTATGTGTTTAGCATGTGCTCATGGGGGTTTCTGCCCACTGTCCAAAGCAATATGTTGCAGGCAAACTGATGACTCTAAATTGCCCTCACTATGTCTGTGGGTTAGTGAATGAATATGATTTCCTAGGGATGAACTGGCATCCTATCCAGTGTTTACCTTGTATCACACCCTACGCTTCTGAAATACACTCAGGACCACTGCAACCATGCATTTGGACAAGCAGATATCTTCATGAATGAACTATATTTCACATATAACAAAATAAAAATTAACATTGCTCTGGAATAGTATAACAATAAGTAGTTAAAGTAGAAGTTTGAGAATTGAATATAGACAGGATTTTTAAATTGTTGAATCTACTGTAATTTAAGTAAAAGAGATGTATTTAACATCTTTAAAAACTTAAGCTTAATTTACATTTAGGCGGCTGAGTAGCAGACACTTAGTGCTTTGGGAACGTGCCTTGGGTCTTGGGTCTCTTATTGTTTGCCAACTGTGAAATGGAGTAGCTGTCCTAACAAAACCTACTTAATGTTCACTATATTTCTACAACATCTGGCAAATGAGACCATTTAAACAAGACTTTCATTGTAACAAGACTTGCTGAACTTAGCTCCCTCTTTCTGTTAAGCATTATTACTCATACTTGCAACACACACACACACGATGTAGTAAGTAATCTGAAGCATCCTTGTGTAATTTCCCTGAGAAAAGAAGAATGTTATTTCAGGAACTATTTGAAAGTCATGCCTGAAATAATCCTCTAACATAAGTGTTTTGGCTCAATCTCACTTCTCTGTGATATTAATGCATTGTACTCTGGAAGCTTTTAGCTCGTAACTCTGCTGAAGTTGACATGCATTTTGAAAATTAGTTAAATACACAGTGCCCTTTAGATTCCCTCATCTTGCAAAGAGAATTTGATAATTCACACTGCAACCTTGGTAGAATGTCAGTGAGGGAATTATTGTTCTCATTTTAGAATTCCCATAACAAAGCACCAAAGTATCTCAATTAATAATCACTCAAAAGGAGCAGCAAAGGTTTTCTCAACTTTGTTCTTTGGATATAGGCATTCTTCACACTGTAATCCATAAGGAGTTATTTTTCTTTCAAACACATTGGCACAGTTAATGGTGTTGCGAGAAAGGTTTAAATGCACATTAAATCATCCAGCACTTTGCTTGTGCTGTTTAGTACCATCTGCTGCAGGATGAAATTCATCTTCATATTAAGTTTGAAGTGCAGAACTGACTACATGAGCACAAGGGAATTAAACTGTGCGATCAGATACAGCAGAACTCAACTGTCCAGCTTTCCAGGTTATGTGAAATTTAACACAGGAAAAAGTAAGTATAAAGCCTTTAATGTTGAATTAATGAAAAGTTTCAACACTTTTTAAAATTTCTACCTGAATAGTATAAATATGTGAAGATATCTGTCATCCAGAAGCATGATGAATATAATTAGGCATAAAAACCTTGTTTATTCAACTTTAACTAATTAGAATTAACAGTGATCTTTTCAAAGTGGTTATAAAACTGTATATCAAAGGTTTACAGAAGTTAGCCCCCTGCATTTAAAAAAATGGCATGTAAGAGAATCCGTGGTAATATACTTAACATTTAAACTGTCCAAAACCAAAAAATTTTGAAGCTAAATATTGAACTTACAGGCTGCAGTGCCAACAAGAGCTCATTGACTGGATTAGTCAAGTTTGTCCCAAAGATGAGAAAGCCAGAGTTAATACCGGCAGAGTGGAGAGCTTTATCCAAACTGAAATGAAAAAAACAGACCATTAATCACTGTCAATCTTCTGTTGTTTGCTCTTCTGTGCGTTTTAATAATTGGCTGAAATTGAATGTGGAATACAGGAGATTACGGACAACAAAACTTTTAAAATAAAATCAGAAGGACACTTCACTATGTTGGGTGATTTAAAAGGCTAAATTATACTTGTAAGTGCATTAGAAAGATATTTTTCCTTACCCCATCAAATTCTCATATCTCTCCTCACAACCATCAGTTGATTGTAAAGTGTTCTTATAATATGACTTGTTTGCCATGGACAAATATTTAATAAAAGTAATTATGAATATGTTTGCCATGGACAAATATTTATTAAAAGTAATTATGAATATCCATCAGTTGAAAACAATGAGACTTCGTGGCAAACCAGCACTTACTTTGAAATGAAGAGGGACACAACAAACAGGAGGGCGACCAGGATGAAGAAAATTCCCAGCAAAATCTGAAAGACCGGCAAGAAACAGATGTGTGAACATGATGGGAAGGTCTTAGCATCCTGCAGTCAACACTGAAAATGTACTACAGTCATTCCCAGCAGTCCCTCACTCTTAACCTGTGGGTCCCATCATTTGTCAGCACATGGCCATATGGCCTGGCTGATGTTAGTCTGGCACTTTCGCCAAAGCTGACAGTGAGCACTTGGGACAGATCGTTGGCTAGAAGGGACCAGTTAAGCGCAATAGAGTTGAGGAATGGGGAACAAGACACAAGCCCCTTTACTGTATTCATTCTCTGTCCCTGGTGCATCTGCTTAAAATACGCATTACAACCTTCCTGTCAACGGAGGAATAAACAAACGCGAAGCAGGTGTTGGAAAGAGACGCATGGGGCAAAACCGATGTCAGCGCTCATCAGTGACCTTGGAATTTCACTTTGGTTACAGCAAGGACAGTGCTCTCGCATTTAACTAGGTTATGGTCTCTCTGTATTGCATGCACTCAAATAAAGATCTCTACTTATTGACTACTGAATAATGCCTCAAAGTGCAGCATTTAGTGGCCAGACAATGTAATTTAAAGTCCATAAATCCTTCTTGTTTCATGAAATGCTCCACCTTGCAATCAGAAACAGGAAGGCTACAGTAACTCAAATAATCACTCTTTAAAACGGTGGTGGGCAGAAAAGCATCTCTGAACACAAAACACGTTGAATCCCGAGTTGGATGTGCTACAAGAGCAGAAGACCACATTGGGTTCCACTTCTATCAGTCAAGAACAGGAATTGTCTTGATGGGCACTGGCTCACCAAAGCTGGACAGTTGAAGATTATAATCTTATATAATAAGATTATATAATATATATTATATATATATATTATAAAAGTTGCCTAGTCTAATGGACCTCAAATTTCTGCTGCAACACGTAGATGACAGGGTCAAGATTTGGCATAAACAACAGGAAGCCATAGACCCAACCTGCCTCATGTCAACATTTCAGGCTGGTGGTGGTGTAATGGTGTGGGGAATGTTTTCTTGGCACACCTTGAGCCCTCTAATACCAATCAGACATCTTTAGAATGTCACAGCCTATCTGAGTATTGTTGCTGACAATGTGCATCCTTTTATGGCCACAATTTACCCATCTTCTACTGGCTACTTCCAGCATGATAATGCACCATGTCATAAGGCACAAATAATCTCAAACTGGTTCCATGAAGATGAGTTTAATGAGTTAATGAGAACAATGAGTTCAGTGTACTTCATTGGCCTCACCATTCACTAGATCTGAGTCCAATAGAGCACCTTTGGGATGTGGTAGAAGGGCAGATTGGCAGCAGGAGAGTGCAGCTGACAAATCTGCAGCAATTACGTGATGCAATTATATGAACACGGACCAGAATCTCTAAGTAATATTTCCAGTAACTCGTTAAATCCATGTCCCAAACAATTCAGGCTGTTTTGAGAGAAGGGGGGGTCCTACCCAGTGTTAGAATCTTATTCCTAATAAAGTGGCCAATGAGTGCATATGCTACCTATAATGAAGCATACAGACAGAGCTAATTATCTTTTAACCAATTTAGCAAGGGGCTGTTGCTAATTTAAAACAAATTCAGAGGCTGGAAAGGATGTTGTGCCAAAAACATGCTATCTGATCATCTGAACATCCTTTGTAACTGTTTTTTCTCTTCAGAAAAAAAAAATACTCAGCTACCCCAAAGCATCTGCAATAGCCAAACAAAAAACAATCATAAGCTGACCCAAAGAATCCTGTGCCAATGACTCAAATGCCTATGCCATGTGAATTGCCTACCCATCATACCTTCAGCATTATTAGTTTACCACTTAGCAGCTACTTTTGCTTTTCTGTGGATTGTGGTCACATTCTTCTGGTTACATGCCCAAGTCTTAACCACTATGCTACAAACGGCTAAATATTTAAATATAGTACCAGTGAAAAATTTGAGTACTTGTTGGACAACCTGGATAAAACATGTCTCCTAAAGTTCTGGGAACTATTGCATAAGAGCTGGGAGGACATACCTTATCACCTCAATTCCTGATCAGACTGGTTACCCAAATGACCATTAAAAAGCCAGTATTCAGCAACTGAACTCAGACTTTTGACTGGTACAGTACCTGTGTGTGACCATATGACAGAAAGTAAGGGTGAGAGAGAAGGTAAGACAAACATTGACTAAGAATTTTTTGGTGATGTGACTGGCACGTTATGGTCATCATTGTAACTTGTGAGTGTTTTTCGGCATTGTGCAACTCATCATTTCAGAGATTCAGTTACCCATTTCTCACAGTTAATAAAAGATCTGTTTAATTTTTTTAAACACAATAATACACGTTAAGCTTTGTGAGTCTGCAAGACTTTTAATCAGTAACTTTTCATTATATTGAAATGGTTGGTCTTTTTCAAAAGAACAAATTAATAATAGTATTATAAAGACAGCTGATTTTAACTTTTTGTGCATCTTTTATCAAAGATTACCTTTTATGTGTGACCTTGAATAACCAATCTAACTACTGTTTTTGACAGCTCCACGCATGTGCGCAGGATGCATCCCTTACCCAAAATACAGGTTGTGGCCTCTGAGAAATAAACATTGAATCCATTATGTTTCTCTACCAACTGCTTCAAAAACACCTCTTGGTAAAATCAATGAAGCTGTCTCATTTCTATGGATCATTTTTGTACAAACTTCCACTCCAGTCGCCACACTAGAGAGCAATAACATGGGTGTGATTCTCACCATTTGCAGCATAATGAACCGTCCAGCAAAGCATTGCGTTTTCATCTTAATTGCCTTGATTTCCCTGGTTTGATGCTATGCTTAACATGACGCCAAGGGGAAGAGTGACAACGCCCGTCGATTGAGTGGAACTTACTTCCGTGTGTATGAAAACCTTTTATATCAGCTTTCACTTGCTGGCTAACTAGAAGAGACTGGGGGAGAACTCCAAGCTGGCTGATGAGGTACTGAACAGATGCTGCATTAAGGCAAACAAGTGCAGGACAAAACTCTTATGAAACTAGAAACTGCTTCTGCCAAACTCACTCTTTCTTACAGGCTTGGAAGGATAAACAAAATTATATGTTTATTAGGCAAAATTTAAAATGAGAACATGAGGAGGCAGCAGGCAGCATAATGGATAGAAACATCATCTTATAAAAGACCCTGGGTTCAATTTCCCCACCTGCTGTAGTGCCCCAATCGAGATGCTTATCCTGATACTGTAAAAATTACCCTTATAAGTAGATTAGTTTAGGAACCTTACATTAGTTTTCTTTGGAGAAAAAATCTCTGCAAAATGAATGAATAGTAACTGCATTTAGACTAATGTTCTTGACATGGCTACATAGCAGCCAAACATTTCAAGAAGGAATAACATGATCAATCAAACATGAACAAAAGGGGTCAAATCATTAAAAGTACCACACCTTGCTGACTTTTAACAATCATTATAATTTTAGAGCTATAATGTAAGAAAGCTATACCAGTAGCATGAGGCTTGCAGCGTCTCAGTGAGCACTCAGCCTACATTGAGAAGCGTTCCCAGTTCCTCTATCAGTCTATCATTACCAACAAGTCACACATATGCTCAAGAAGTCCTACAGACTGTTTTTCTCCCTCTACTGTTTGCTACTGCTACGTTTTTTGCACCTAGCTAAACTGTACTGATGCAGAGATGAATACCTGACTTATACACACAATCACTGCTTCAAAGTCACCATGGAAATTAAAAGCATAAAATATGAGTTAGCAACCACTTCAGTACTCAAATGATTAATACATGCACACTTTTATAGCTATTGGTAAACCAAGTGATAGCACAGTTACTTAAAATGTTCAAAAAGGCTGAAGCTATCATAACCCAATTAAACATAACTGCTAATATGCAATAATAAAGATGCAGTACGAAGTGGATTTTGTGACAAGCAGGTGATAATAAGGCAAAATAACACTAAATGTAACAGAATGTGGTATATTAGGTCAAGAGAATGATAGGAACCCTGGAAGACAATTGATGTAAATCATGTCGCTAAGAAAGTACCAGCCAAGAGTATGAGAACCTTTGTGGAAATTTTTCCCCCTAAAAATCCTTTTAGTTAACAAGTTTAATCAGAAACTGAGCTGACACATCTTCCTAGGTCCTCTTGTAGCATATGTAGGACACTTGGGGGTTGCTTTATTCTCATTTGTTTCTTCATTCTGTCCACAACAAGTATTTAAGACTCAACCTGAGCTAGCAAAGAACACCTTTACCAGAGCATCCTCATTCAGTAAGACAGATTTCTTCAAGAGCAGGATGCCAAGTCTTTAGCTATTCTCCACTAGTGATGATCTATTTCACTGTGAGCACTCTTGCAGTTTGCAATGTGCAAGCTGGGAAATGACAACTTGAGCTCACTACAATACGGCATCCTGCCACCATTCCTCTTGTTCCAAAGTGGCACATGCTGTTCCATTGGGTGGACAGTGTCACTCTTTCCACTGGGCGTAACAATAACCACCCCCCTTTCTCTTTCACTCAGTGCCAATGTTTTCATGAGCTGCTGTTAAATCCATCTACCCTGCTGCTCACAGCCAGAGCATTTCAGTCTATGTGCCTTATAGTGTCTCACCAAAAGGAGAAATTATCTTGTCTTTTTTTCAAGAATCTAAACAGCTTGCAATTTTCATAAAAGAAAATTATCTGCCATAAAAAGAAACCACTATGCAAAAGAAGTGCACCTCTTCCTGACAAGAAATTGCTTGGGTCACATTGCATTGTGCTGCAACATCCTACAGATTTCTGCAGATGCCTGGAAAGCCAGACTGAGTCTTGTTTTATACCTATACAGTGAGAAAGTGTGAAAAGGTGAACCAAAAAACTACACACACTAATCACAAGCAGTGGAGTGCCTATTACTTGTACTATGTGAGCTTGAAATGTCCTCCTCTGACATTGTCTTTTCCCAGAGAGTAGCACTACAATTTGCAGCAACACATGGTGGGTAGAAGAAAAGGCTGCTGTCACATGCTGGGGAGAGACCCCACAACACTGGCAAATGCAAACAGCACCACACTGAGGCCATGGTGCTAGAGACCAGAAAGTCCAAGAATAGTGCAAATGACAGACAAGAGGAAAACTAAAGCCACTGTCGTAGAAGGTATAGAGCAGAATAGATAGAACACAGTTAAAAACAATAATGTATTACATTTAAAGAGACACATAGACATACAGATAAATATTGATTAATGGCCTTGTTTTGTGGATTTGAAACCAGGGCCTATGGACTTGGATAATTATGACATATTCTACTGTCAACTAATCTATACCCCTACACCTACAAGACCTGATCACTCCCAAAATCCCAGCAAAAGCACTGCACTCCTCCACCTCTGCCCACTTTGTGTTGAATGCACTGTAGGGTCTAAACTCAAAAATTTGTAGATTCTCAATTTTGGCTCTGATGTGGTTCAAGCTCCCTCTGTCCACCAAAACTGCTGAATCATTTTCAGCATTCAAGATTGATCTCTTTCAGACCCACTTCTCTCTTGATCTCCATAAATTTGCATCACAACATCTGCCATGTTCATGTCAAGTATTTCGTGTCAAAGACTCAATTCTATAAGTAGATGCTCATGTAATGTCTTGTAGAAGCACACAATCAAAGTAACTGTGCTTTGACAATTGCATCTGCATCCATATTTTGTTTCCTGTTGAGAAATGCACTTTTGTTTACACTGAATTATATGCAGCTTTGAAGAAAAGTGCCTGTTAAATTAATAAATGTAAATGTCCCAGTTCTCTGTGTGCAGATTCTGTTTTTGCTATTAGTTTGCATGTGGTTCCTCATTTTCAGATTGACCCATGGCTATAATCATGACCCTAAACTGTTTCACTAACAGTGTGTGGATAGATGGGTACAGCAGTGATTGGAAATGTAAGTGCCACAACCGATGGGCAGGCAGAGAGGTGGCCGAGTACTTACCTTTAAAGGTCGAAGGGCACTGCCCACCTTGGTACAACAGTTCTTCTCAGCAATCTCCAGGTGCCTGTCTCTCCGCTTGAGCACCTGCAACTTGGACTCCAGTTCCTGAAGCCTCCTCCTGTCCCGGGATGAGAGAGGCCGTCCATCCTCACACTGGCAGCATGATGAAAACAAAGCATAGGTTAACTGGGACTAAGCAGTCATAACACACAGTTATGTTGGCATAACACACAGATGTAGAACAAAACAGGTCTAACAAAATGGTGCTGTTGATTTGAGGGCAGTAAAGGTCAAAGGAGGAGGGTAAACTCATAAGGCAATTAAGAGATTTTAAAAAATTGTCAAGGCGAAAGGCTAACTGGCTGCCCACCTCTACACATTTAGGAAAAAGTTAGTGTTGAGTAATTCTCAAGTAATCTGGTGGGTGTTTGTGCATCATTGTGTTTTTAGCAAATGATCTCCAATAGGTTAAACAGTAAAAACAACAAGGGCTTGCCACTCTAGATTACCATGCCACTAATGTGACAACTTTGCTTTGTTTTCTAGCACCTCAACATAATGGGGGGAGTCATGATAGGTGGTATCCTCTATTCCCCAAAAAAGCTTTTCAGCAACTCTGCTCACAATGCATTTGGATGAACAAACCTTAGATCTGAGTTTCTCGATCTGTTGCTCAACATCATCTATGTCCTCTGTGGTCTCCAGGCGCTCGTAGGCAATGCTGCGTGTCCCTTTGATGAGGTTCAGTGGGAGCACTGTCATGCCGTATGCCTAACAAAAGGTTTAAAAAGATAACATTAAAGTGCAGCGCAAATGAGTCAAGGATAGGCAAGTGTACTTGTGCACCCATACACATACAAAACAAGACTTAGAGAATGACATAATACATGCATGAGGGTATAAATACATGAAAATTAAATTAGAAAACATCTTTTTTTTTTATATTTGAGGTCTTTGCCTTGAGGCTGATTCTTTCTTTAAATTGGACTTAGCTGCTGTAATGAGGAATCTGCCACAAATGTTTCTGTGTGTGCACACGTGTGCAGTCATACACCGACCATTTTGGATTTCAGGAGCTGCAGTGGCTGATGCAGTGATATCTCTCAAAAGCATTTCAGCAGCCTGACAGTGCCCCCTTGTGCCAATTATTTCCCAAACATAAAAAAATTAACACTTCACAGACAGAGTCAAAGCTCTGTGTATGTATGTATTTTTTTCAGACATGGTAAATCAGCCTTTACTTAAGTGCCCCCCGTGATCATTTACATTACAATACACTCCTAGTGGGTACAGTATTCTGCCAACAATTTTTGTATGTGATGCTAAAACGTCAAATAAAAATGAAGACCATCTCCAATACCTGTGTAAAGCTGAATCAATACAGGTCACTAATAAGAGGCTGACAAATTCTGGATGAATATTCTTACCAACAAAGACTTCCCAGCTTTCAATATAAACACAGCACATATGAATGTTAAAATGAGAAATTTACATATGAAAACAAACAGTATACTACCAAGATATTTAAAAATGTGTTTTTTGTATTTGGAATCTGGGTGTTGGGGTTACCAAAGTCACAGAGGACATGTACACAGCCCCTGCTATTATTAGTCTCCAGTGCGGACCTCATCTCTAGTGTTGTCGTCTGCTGCGATGAATCACGGGGCTCTTTAGGCCAGAACATGTCCCGAATACCAAGTGTAGTCATAAAAGGAGGATCTGTCCCACATCATCACACAGCTCTCCAAAGACAGACAGAGAGGCAAATAAATAAATAAATAAATAAATGCATACATACATAAGAAAGTAGGGAAGTAAGGAAAGAAAGAAGAACCACTAGAAGAACTAGTATTCTTGCTGTAACCACCAAAATCAGTCTGATAGCAAAAAAACTAAGGACAACATAAAGAAGACTGCAACCCTTTGTAATACTCTCAGAGTTGTGAATGCTAACTAAGGAAGAGAGGACAGAGGAAAATTATGGTCTGTGTTAAAGCCCGGGATACAGTCAGGAGCATGTGGTGACTGACAGAAATTTCATCTAGAGGAATCTCATAGGAATACAATGCAAGAAACTAGACAAATACAAACTCTGTGTACAAACCACGCCTTTGTTCCCAAATCACTTTGGGTGTGGTGAAACCGTATGAGAAGGTTTGTGCACCGTGGTGATTTAAAGTATTATCTGGTTCAGAACAGCCTCTGTGCTAAGGTTATGGACCTGCTGAACAAGCCCCCAACTCTATGGGTGGCACAATGGGTCAGTCAGTGTGGAGCATGGATGTTCTCTCTGTGAACATGTAGGCTTCTTTTGCTCTGGTTTCCCATCACAGTCCAAAGACATGACTCAGATAAAATGGCAACTCTAAATTGCCTGAACTGTATTAGTATGTGTGTTACAGTGCTTTGTTTTTTGGTTTGCAGAGAGAGTATTGCAAACTGCTTTGGACAAAGGCATCAGCTAAATACAAAATAATACCGCTCCAATTTATGGACAACATAAGGCACAAATATCAGGGTATCCAGGGCTGCAAAGCACATAGCCCAAATGAGTAAAATTGTCTTTAGTCTGATATTAACATTCAGGCAAGGTAACAAAGTAGTATTAGCACTTATAACATGTGAATACCTTTTATAATATGAATGCTGCCTAATTAGATTTAGTAGTAGATTTTTCAAATTATGTTGTTCTTTTAGATAGCCTGTCTAGCCTGCACATTGCCATAACATAAAGGAAGTATTACAACAATTAAGTTTCCATGAATTTAACAGCAAAAATTAAATTCCTTGATAATTTTACAATTTTGAAATCACTGCACAGTTTTTTTCTTTCTTACATTTCAGAGTGAAACAGTCAGACATAAAATTAAAAAAGATGAGTATTAAGAACATAGAAGAGGTTTTCAGATTGTGCTTTGGAACAAGCTGGTTCAATTGAGGCACTAAAAACAACACATTTTTACTCCTAGGACACGCCATATTCAGAAAATCATTTGTGCTGTACAACAGGGGAAAAAAAATTCATTGAGGCTTTGTTATTGCTACAAGTCACAGGAGAAAGTTTTAGTTGAAAACATAACTTTAAGGAACCTTTTTTCCATAAAACATGGGCAGAATGCAAATCAGATGAAAAAAATATCAAACAAGGTGCATCACTACCAAAACCAATTGAAAATAAAAGACAAAATAAATATAACAGTTTTAAGGATGTTTCTAGGAAGCCATCAGTCTTCCACTGAGCATCAGTTTCACACTGATATAGTGCATCTGACAAAATAACAAATCAGTTTGACAACAGGTAAATCTGGAATTAGGATCTTCCAATGGTCAGAAATGTGCACCCCTAAAACACAACCGAATCCTTTATATAAGCAAAAATTAACAAAGTCTTATTTAAACCTTTACCCCTGTGCTTCGCAAATATAAATGTACACAAAGTACACAGCTTAAGTGGCATCAAACTGGTATAGTCAACATAAAGCTCACACAACAACCAAACTTTGTCAATATAAAAAATCTCAGTCAAATTGCTAAAATGATGCAAAAACAATAGATGGTATAGATTTCAATTTTAATAAGGACTCTCAAGAAAGGTTATGGTTAGAAGAAGGTATTAATACATACAAGAGGCTGTGCTGAGGATGTGTGATGTCAACCAACAGTCAAAAAAAGAGGTTTAATATAAATATAATGTCTCAAGTCCAATAAAAATAAAGAAACACGCTAGCATTTTAAAGTTGAGAAAAATGCTACAGAACCAGCACACATGTTGTGGTCTCTGCTCCAAACACCCAGACATGGGTCTTACACTCGGCAGATGTCCTGCTCATTTTATCCTTATGTTTTATGGGATTTCTGCAAATGAATTTATGACATGGAACAGCTTTACAGAAAGGGTTAAAGCTGTCTATAGCTCATCTGTGACTATCTCCTTCTCAGGGTGCAAATTAGAATGGCAGCATTGAACTATATGAAATTAATCTTTTCACTTTTACGTGCTGTGCCTTCATCTCCTAAGGCATTGAACTAGGGAAGGGTGCTTGCAGTAAAAAGTCACAGGGAGACATTATTCATTGTGCCTGCAAGGTTTTCAAATCAAACAGGAGATCTCATGTGTCTTCTGTCAGTACAAATCTACCAGGGATTTAATATAAAGTCACCTATATGTGCCTGGTTAACAAAAATGAACAGGTAAAATATAATCACAGTTAAAAGTCAGCATGCTAATTTCCTGTATTTCCACCTCAAAAGTAAAAGCAAGGATACAAAAAAGTTGCTGATCACCATACTGATTTCTTTTACAGAGGCAGCCTGAGCTACAGTTTGGCTTTTTAATGTGTTCACTTTAGAAATGAACAATGACACATTCAGCAAGTTCAATTACCAGTTATAATGCCAGCCAGTGAACTGCAGTGGAATTAGACAACAAAATGCAACTGAGCTGTAACTACATTTGTTGCAGAGGGAAGACATTCTGCCCAAAATGATTCTCAGCAGCTCCATCAGCATGTGACAGAAGCTACAATTGTTTTACACATGAATAAACTTCAAAAGTGATGTGAAAAAGACCTTGGAATGATAACAGCTGCAGAAAACAAAAAAGTGCAGCTTGAAGAAATTTCAACATAAACAAATACCATTGGCTGCAGACTTGAGTAATGTGGTGTTGCAGTAAGCCCACTGTGTGTTATGTTCATGCCACAGGCCAACTGTTTCATTTTCTCTGCCAAAAATGAACAAAAGTTTCATCATCATCATCCTCTTCTTTTTCTTCATTTAATACCTATTAAATGAATTCATCAACATCATTATATTGGTCTTACTAAGTACCATGTGGTTTTATTTAACTTAGTTTTATTCTGCTATTTTGGATCTTAAATGTAAGAGTTAAAACAAAGGAGACTAGTACTACTATTACCAGACACTACTCCAGACTACTAATAATACTTCTTATGTATTCGGATTAAATATGTGTTCAATTTATTTTGTGTGCTGAAAATTCATTTTTCTAAAATCATAGTCACAATGGTTTTTAAAACAGTTTAGCTCTCAAAAAATATTTACATCTAAAAGATGTACACAAAGCACAGTTTTTGTACTGTTGAGAAATTTCATAATGAACTACAAAATGTAACTATGCATAACTGAAATAAAACTACATAAATATGCACAGCTTTGTTTCTCAAGCTACAGACTTGCCACACAGGTACTTGTCACTAAGTGAAGTAAAGTTTTTACACTTCTGAGTTTATTAAATTCCAAAAAGGTCACTTATTAGCTTGAAAATTTTAAGTTAGGTCTCTGATAGGGCTTGAAAAGGCAAGAGTACTGAGATCACACAGCGTTTAGTAATGTCACAACATAGTAACATCACCCATAGAGCATAGATTCTGGCCGTGATACTGATCATGCGCATGCACACGCGAGCGCACGCACACACACACACACACACACACACACACACACACACACACACACACACACACACACAAAAAACTGCTGACATTGCGCATGCTTTGCTTGTACACAAATGTACTAAATTCAATAATTCTAAAGGTAATAAAGGCTGGTGACATGAAATGCTTTACACACAAAACAAACACAGACTTGACAAACACTCTACATACATGCTGAAACGCTTAGGAACAAACACACAAATGTACTAAATTCAAAAGGTTTATAGGTAATAAAGTGTGGTAATCTGCATTCCTCTACACACACAAGCTCACACTCTACACACTTCCTGAAATGGTTTCTCATGGAAACACATACATACACACACTTATGTACTAAACTGAACAAACAGCATTCAGCTATTCCAAAAATATCTTCAAGGCAATGAATCCATGGTATAAAATGCCATTGATGTCATTTTCAGAAATCTTTAGGAATGCTTTCCATAAGTTTCATGTTAAATGGGATAATGTTCTAATTTACCAGATACCCTTTCTGAAATTCATAATGAACTACAAAATTTAACCATGTATAACTTTGACACATTATTTATAAACAGGAGTAGTAAATAAAACTACATAAAAGTACATATTAAAATATAATAAATGGAAATAACAACTATAAAGGGCTTCAGCTAATTTGTAGCCTAGCCTGCATACAATGTATGGAAGCAAGTACAATTTGGCAAATATTAATAGATAAATACATACATTAAATACAAACGTAACACATTAAATTGTGAGTCAGAATGAAAGGATGTTTCATCTGAGGTTGTATATTTTCAGCATGTCGTGCTTCTTATGTACAGACACTAGTAGAACATAGGAGTATAAAAGCACAAACTGGGCTGCACTTCTAAAATTTACTTAAGGATCCTGAGGATATGACTAAAACAGAAGAAACTTCTGGGCTGGTATATTCTGACTACAACTATTATAAACCTTTTCAATAACAATTAAGCGAAATGTACAATTTTATGTAGAAAAAGTGGCAGCCAATACAAAGGTGTAGGTCCAAGTCTAAATTTGTTCTTTTGTGTGCATGGTTTCAACACACTGATCACATTTCAGCTTATCAACTGATTTTTTTGGTAAGGTTAAAATAAATAAATCTAAATGTTGACTTTTCTGTACAGGTGAATAATTCCTTGTCTTAGGAAATATTACTGAAGTTCTTTAAATCAGTGTAAACAGATGGTACATTGGTTCATACCACCTCCATTTTGTATCTTCTATGGGAGAATATTAATTTGCCTCTTCCTCAGAAAGTGTTGCGCTGGCCAAATGCAGAGGTTGGAACTGCTGCTCTTGCACTTATTCAAAGAGCACTCAAACACAAGTACTGTATACAGAGTGTACATTTAAGTTGGATGTTTGAATTAAGACTGACTAGTCACCTCTACACAAAGGCCAGTGATAAATTAACCTACAGTTAAGAGAAGGATTCACAGGCATACAAGGATCCAGTCACTTAGATTCCATTAGTCTAATGGCATGCAGTTATGGGGGGACGATAAATCACCTCCTCTTCTGAAAACACAGTGATGGGAGGGCAAAAATCTAAATAGGAGAGTTCCGATATTACATATTTCTCTCCTCCAAACACAGATGAAAGAGGAGTAAAAGTAAAGTAAGTGAAAAAAGAAAAATGATAAAATGACAACTGTGAAGGTGGAATAAGAATTGAAGAAAGGTGATGAAAGTGGAAGAGAACAAAGGAGAGACAGGGAGTTGTTGAACCCTCTCAGAACTACTGAATCCCTTTCAGCACTCAGAAAAGGTGTAAAAACTGATAAGTTTTCAAACTCCTCTTTGGTCTCCTAACAGCTACTTTAATTTATATACCACCATCCGTTATAATCACTTCAATCACTCTTTCTTATTTGGCTCTCAGTTTTAAAGGCAAAAACTGAATGAAATCCACCAGCAAAATTGTCTGCTGTACAGTTCACTTTTGTTACTCCAAGTTATAGGCTACACTTTAGAGGAAAATGTTTACTAAATGAATGAACAACTATGTAAAAGACCAAAACAGATACACAGTATCCTTCTTTGGCTACACAAAGCTTGACCCTTTGACTGACTCCAAAATTTTAATATTAACTGAGCCACACCACAATAAATGCTTTCCAAAAAATGCTCATTTCCATAGAGAGCTATAACAAAACATTTACACAGCCCCAGCCAGCAGCTGTCCATTTAAATAGCTTGCAGGGTGCAAGGAAAAGAAAATAAAGGCATAGCTTTGTGATTTGGTCAGGTCACATGGATTATTTAGGTCCGCAATTTTACAAAACTCTTCATGTCTACTTTGAGCTCGATGGGATCGTTCCTTCATTTCTGCTATTCTGTCTCACCAGCTTTTATGTTTCCAAACAGCATTATTTTTTCTTTCTTCTTCCATGATGTAGTCAGCATAGACCCGTTCACAGTCTAGCTACCATGATAGCTGCTGTGACAAATGGGTGACATTAAAAAGGTGTTACTCCACAGTCAATTTTTCTTATCGGGGGAAGAACAGCTACTGTATGCTGAGGGAATCAAAATGGAGCCATATATTAATGGCCTTTGAGTTTTGGAGGTATAAATAGGAGGCAGATAAGAGAACTGGTGATGTGTATATACATCATGAAAGAGGCAGGACCACACAAGTAGGTAGGTGTACAACAACATAAAGAATACTGATTTGGGAGATTGAGGGCTGAAATACTGATACAAAACTGTGCTGAAAACTACCTCCTGCTCTTGAATGGCCCATCAAGTGCTACAATACCATTAAATTGGCACTTAGCCTATGTCAGTCTTTAGCTTCAAAAGGCAGCAGCCAGCCATACTCTTTGAAAATCTTACATATCTTCAGGTTCCTGCTCCTTGTGCTCACATCATTTAATCTCTTTCAGTTCTCTTTGATTGTGCAATAGATGTTTATTCAGGGTGTTTTATTTTATTTTAGTTTGGTTTGCAATCAAACGAATCGAATATAAAAGCCTTATCACTCTAAGAAGTTTATCTCAATATTGTATTGTTGTCAAAAATATTGGGCTTTGAAAATTTGTTTCAACATCACATGCTTGACACAGAATTCTCTCACCTCTTCCCAGATAAATTTGGACATATTGCAATTTTGCTGAAATTGAAAACAAGGTTGCTACAAACTTGTCATTGGTCATTATGGATATTGGTACTAACATTGGTCCAAAATCAATAAAACACAAATGAGACACACAAAAAATACGTACATAATACACTGCAATTCCTTTCAGACAAGATCTTCCCACATCCAGCACCATTCTATAAATATAATGCTGTATAGGCGTACTGTATACCTCTAGCTGTAACTTAAATAAGTATTAACTATTATTATTTTTTTAATACAATAATCTCAATTTTTACCCTCCACTTTAAAATTTTGTTGGTTAGTTATAGCTGACGTTCTATTCAGCGCAACAACAAACAACTAGATGATCCACTAATGCTGCATCTTAAAAGCATCTAACAACTCACATTCTTTACTGAAGAAAAAATAAAGTGCAGGAAAAAGCCCTAAAGGAGCAACACTGCACTTTTCCAGTAAATCATTTTTCCAGCAAACGTGTAAATCCAAGCATGCAAGCTCCAAATGACCCGCAAAACAACTTGACAATTCTTGGTCCTTTTATGTCTCTGAAACAACATCTTTAGACACCAGTTTCTGGACAGACCAGTAATTCTATGCCATTATGTACCCTTTTCCTACAAGCAGATGTATGGCAGTAGTATTTATACTCACTGTGTAGGTGATCACTGCAAGCATGCCAATCAGGGTGAGGGAGCTGACAGAGAAGGAGAGGGCAGCCAAGCCATCTGTAGATTAAACACCAAAGCCCTGAGTTACACTGAAATATTAATAAAGAACTAAAGTATAAAATGAGCAAGAGATTAAACAGGCACATTAAAAAGGTCAGTTTTTCTACTGAAATCTGTACAAGAAACACCCATTGTTCTGTTTAATCGTTTTCCTCACTTCAAAGTAGGAGTACACAGTACAAAGGCCTAGGTTTGACATAGGTTGACTGTAATGGAGGAAGACCATGGGCAGCATGGAGGAGAAACACAGGGGGTTTAATGTCACCTGTCAGCAGAGGAGGTGTATGACAGGAAGCAATGGTGATGTTTTGCCACGTTGCCTGTCTGTCCTGCACCTGTTTGTGAAGCCAGAGCTCTACAGGCAGCTGTGAGGCCTGCTGTCATGAGCTCCCAGGATCCCATGGGCCTGGCAAAAATGCAGGCACCCATATGGTGGGCTCCCTCACAGGAACTGGCACAGTGGGTCAGTGCAGTATAAGCTTTCCATAAGAGCAGCTCCTAGCCAAAAAGTGAACTTGGTGGCATGGCAGTTAGACGCACACAGCGCCACATCAGGGCCTCTTAGGGGACAGAATGGAGTACCAAAATCTAACAAATTAACGGCTTGTTCATTACTGGAGAACAGAGAGATTCAACTGTGGTGATTACACATAGGCAAATATTAGTCTTTACCAGACTGGCCTCCTCTATAAAGCAGACAGCTCAATAAGAAAAACAGATGCTTCTGTCAGAAAACATTGTTTAGGTACGCAACGAGAGACAAGATTTTTTAAGGCCTCTCTGGGTCTTTTCTTGATATAAGCTGGGGATCTGACAAAACAAACTTCAGTTAAAAGACGGCAATGAAGGCGTACAGAATATCCATTCTGGCTTGAGGTGGTGTGTTTCACCAAGTCAAGTATCTTTTTGAAGAAATGTACTTTTGCCTCATACTGAAATACAACATATTTTCTTGCAGCTTGGCTGGCAGAGGAGACCTAGTGCATAGGTGGAAAACATACTGAATTTAGCAATTCTCAACATATAACCAATAATTCAGTAACTGAGTAAACACACACACACACACGCGCGCTCACTCACTCACTCACTCACTCACTCACTCACTCCATGTGTGGAATTATAGCTCCATAAACTGTATACTGTATATATTATTCTCACTTCCAGGCTGCTGAGCTGCACATTAAACTGTATGGGACTGATTGATCCAGACAATGCTTGACGTCTCTTCCTGCTTGTGGTATGTCTTCCTCCTAATCCTTCTCGATATAAGAGAATGGCAGAGAACCTCCTTGTGGGTTTAATGTATGGCCTCTGCTGCATAATTAACTGATGATATCTTGACTGGATAAGATATCCAGAAGTTTCTCTATTAAAAACTCCCACTCCATGTGTCACCTTTGGACTGTGCCTTCAATATCGCATTAAAAAAGTTTAACAATAAAATAGGGTAGGCAACCCATACTTTTTAAGAAACAAGACTAACCTTTACTTTTTCTAAGAAGAAACATTTAACATTTATGATGACTGCAACTAAATTAGCCACTGATCGATAATGAACCAACATCAATAATAAAGTTCTAAACGAATTCAACCAACCTAAAGTAGCTGCATGTATAAATAGATTCAATCAACAAAAAAAAATAAATAATCAAAGAATTAGTTATAAGTGTATAACAAAAATTACACACATTCCTGAGTAAAACAAAATTACTTATAAAAAATAATACAATTTCACCATGTTTGGCAAATTTTACATTTCACAGTTCATTAATTATATAGAGTACAGTTGGTCCCCTATTTACAAACCTAACTGGGACAAACAGTTCATTTATTACTTGAAAAGATCATAAATCTATTGTGACATGCACTGGGCCAGGGTCTCATCATAAATTCTATATGCAGCTACCCACAATATGTGTTTTAGCAAAAAGACTGATATTGTACTAAGTGACTGTACTTTGAGAATCAAATATCTGCATTTGTATCTCTGTCTGATGGTAAAATACCATTTTGTTTATGCTGATTTGTACATTACTTTTGAGAAAAGTGTCTGCTAAATGAATAAATGTAACGTACATTTCAACAACATGACAGCTCTGCAGGCTTGGGTGGAACAGTGAGAGTTCTCAGATCTGAGATCAGCAGCATTGTCTCACTGGCTCTCTGCTACTGAGCAACTCAGGCTCACTCAGGCTGGCTCCTTCCTCTCGTGAGGCAAGTCACCTTGTGCACATGCCTGCGCACCACAACTCCCCTGGCAATGGTACTTATGACATGTAAATTAGAAAGCTTGTTAAAGAAACCTGGTCACAGCTAGAGCAGAGTCAAAAAACTTTAGACAGCACAGATTACTCACGATTGCTATCTGTTGGTGCATCAGGCAAAGCTTTGGCGTGCAATTTGAACTAGTATACGGCCTCTCTTTATAAAATAAATACTAAATACTTCTTAAAAAGCTTTAAACAGCCAAACTTATATGTATATGGATGTTTATGGGCAAAGCTGTGTATGAGTATACATACATTAAACTGGTATACAACTGTTTTAATGAGGTATATACAGTTACATATATACATGTGTTCCATAGTTACTTTGGATTTCATTCAAAAAATTAAAGAGGATATACAAATGTTGATGCCTTTCATCAGATAGAGATTGCAATGGGAAGTCGCAAGACACCAAACAATTTGATTGGATTACATTGGATTAGCGGGCTTGCCATCTTCTGGACTGTTATGGCATTGAAACCTCTGAGGGAAAAGTGTCTTTTTACAGAAAAAAGGCACAGCTCAAATTACCATCATTAGCAAGCAGAGTTGACTCGACCTGCTCCAATTAGTAGCAGAACCACTTGTGTGAAGGTAAACCATGGTTGAGGGCAAAACCCACTTTGTAAGACAGACCTTGGGAAGTGCAGTTTTGGCAAAATTTGGAGCAGCCTCCTTGGTGAACATTTCAGGACTGTCCAGAGCAGTCATTCTAAATCTGCTTTATTGTACTGCCATCACAGTAGCAACAAGCAACACCAGTCTGAATGAGGTGCCTGTGGCAGGGTTCGGGAGTGACTGGCTTATTGTGATATGTCCTAGCTTTGCTCAATTAACCTCCCATCTGGAATGAATGAAGGCAAAAAAGAAGAGGATAAGAAATGGATATCAAGGCCATTATATCCACAGTATCCTGCCTTGTTCTCCAAGGTGCACAGTGGCTGGGAAAGGGAGCTTAAAGATTATCTGCATTTCTGATGGAAAAATGACAGATGGGTTCACTATTCCTCTGACAAGGCAACTCAAAATGTGAAGCATAGCTGATAGGGGGTTGTTCTCCTAGAGTACTGAACCAGTAAGTACTGGGTAAAAAAGGAGGATCTTTGGCTCCTGCCCATGAAGGTTGAAGTAAATAAATATAAAGCAACTCAGGCTCACCAAGGCAACTCAGCTACTTTAGAACCTGTCAGCAATTGACTTTTTGGCAGATGGAGAGCCAGTGGGGGCATGAAGGACAGTGCAAAAGTGGGAATGGCTTTTGCAGGAGACAGGAGAGCTGTGCACAGCACAATGAGCTAGGCTGAGAGTGACATAGGCAACATAGGGGATGAAGGGCTAAATGTCACCTCTGTCAAGCCCAAACGTCAAATTGACATTTGGCATGGTAGCATCATTCCGGTCAGCAATGTAGAGTGCTAGGAGTGCCCAGTGATGACCCTGAGATCACCTGGTGTGGTGAACTTCCAAAATGGCTCCTTATTTCACAGTATTTTTTAAATGAAAAGAAGGAGGTCACATTACATCTCTTTGCATTTACTGGCTCATACTTACGGCTGCTGACAAGTTCCTCAAAAAAGTACTGAACTTTCTCCAACTGTGTTGCATTCTGGTTGGGCGGAGTTTCCAAAGGAACAAAAGCCCTGAAATAACAGTTATCAGCAACAATTAGGTACTTACATGATATTATATTTCTACCATGTACTGGAGCACTTCTCAGTGCAGCTGGTTGAATCATAGCTGAAAACATAATATAATCTGAGAACAATTTCAGCTAATGGGAGTGGTTTCTCATCAGATGAGTACTAGCTTTCTATTTTTATTGTGCAAATTAATATTCATTTGCAATATATGTTCTGGATCTTTGAATAATTCACTTTTTAAAAATCTAAAATTAGAAATATAAATATGTTTTCCAAGAATAAAATGAAAATAAAATCCATGCAATTTACTGATTCTTATTTATGTAATATTCTAATACACTAAAATAATCCAAAACATCTTGATCTTTTCCCATTATGTCTACTTTTCTGCCACAATTGACACTGCATAAAATCTTTGTGATATTTTAATTTAAATTCCATTTTAAATGGGAGAAATAAAGGGAAAATAAAATATTAAGATCAATTTGAATAATTATTGGCTATACAAAGACATATAAATGTCCCACCTGTTTCTCTGCAGATACTTGGCTATTGGGACAGAATATTTAAGAAAGCTCATTTGCGGTAATTAATCTCTCTCCTTTGGACTTGTTGACTCCTATGTACACCACACATACACAACACTCTAAATATTTCCAATGATCAGCTTTTAATAAAAATAATTTAAAAAACTGCGGAAAAAAAACAAAACTGCATGGACAGCAACATCAATCAACCCTGACCTACAAACCATCTAAGGTACCAAGAAGGGGTATTTTACATAAAGTGCCTTTATAAGATTAGTCTCTTTAGTTTGAGAATGAGAAACACAAGGGTATCAAAGAATGTTTGTAGATGCATATTACTATTTTTAATTAACTTGATATGACTTTGGATAATAAGATACTCCAAAATTACCCTTGTACCTTTTAAATGAAATGAACCAACATAAAACAAGTTTTATTATTTAGAACTGTACCTACTAAAGCATTTGAAATGTTGCAAAACTGGAACAACCTTGAATAACTTCAGACAATGTTTATCAAGTAATTCAACATGTGCACATCATTCCATAAATCAAATATTTGATATGGAAATATATACATTTCATGCTGTTCAACTTGGCATACAAGAACCATCACCATACACAAAGAGGTAAAAAGGGTCATTTAAAGAAGTGAAAATCAGAAATTTATTTATATCTGTAATGAGTGCCAATTTTTCAATCTTGGTTTGCTGCACTGAGCCAAATGGCCACATTTGCCCATTCAGTGCAACATATTCTGGAGGCTTCCATTTAATGGTTGAGAGCACAATAAATTATTTGACCTAAACTGCAAGCATGTTACAGTGGCAGTTGCAAAAGAAATCCATTATGTTTTGACCACAGTGGCACGGCTGAACACAAACGATGTAAATGTGAGGTTAAGTGCAACACAGCTGCGGGCTTTGTGCTGCTGCAGAGATACCTCCAAAGTACTTAATTGCAGAAGAGTCACGGCAGCACTACACAATAGTGGGTAATGGGAACTAGAGGAGTCAGAGGCCAATACAAACCTTCCTTTACATGCTGAGCAACATGATGGGGATTTGTGACAACTGAACAATGTTACCTTGACATAAAACAAGGAGTCATTATACATCAACCTTCCACACAGGACAAATTTTGTGGATCTGTCAAATTGGCAAGCTCTACCCAAGCAAGTCTAAACCTGTATGCTGACTTGTTTTTTTTTTCCCCCGTTCCCCCATTTTACTATCCAGCCACAAAGTACAACAGAAAAACTGTTGAATAATACATCCTTTCAAGTTTACAATTAAAATAGGAAGCCATTCATTGAAAATCTGATCTATTTTGATGGATGATAAACTGTTTTTGTCCATAACAGTAGTGACTTATAAACACAGCCAGACCACTATTTGGCTTTAAGAGGTAAAAGCATAGTTACTTAGAGGTCAAAGTAATTTTTACTGTTTTTTCCCATAAATATTTGGTAGTTAGTTGTGTTAGACTGGAATCATGCACTGGTTGAATTTTTAGTGTACTACAGTCTACTGGAGGGTACAAACCTGCTATCGAGGTTGATGATCACCCCATTTGGCACACAAAAAAGATGGATATGGGATGGAAGTGGAATATACAGAATATCGCAAGTGGAAGGGCACAGGGCAGTGTGCAGAACTTAGTTTGATACTTGCCTTCCAAATTATCATTTTTACATTTAACTGCAATTTGTTGATCTATTTAAGAACAATAATTGCACTGGAGATATAGACTTCATTCCCACTAGAGAGTGTTTAAACACTTTCATCAAATTTTAGATCTTCCTCACTGTTGTCTTTCAGCAGCCTTGTCTGGCTGAATCTAAATAGAGAAATGTAGTGTTGTTGGCATTCAAAACCCCAACACAGTCATATTATGTAACTATTCTTTCATTGGGCTCTGATAATCTAGTCTCTGTAAAGTACTATATGATGGCTTCCAGAAGCACACAGCTAAAAGAGGGATTCAGTCATGTCCTACCTTCCCACACTTTGCCTACAGTAGCATTACATTTCTACTATGGAAATTATCAAAAGAACATGAAATAATTGGAGCTTAGCAACTCTACTCATGGATGACCAGGTGGCAATGAGAGGAAAATACCTTTATTTCCTTGAACAGAGCCCTGCTCATTAGCAAGGCATAATGAAAGACCCAAATCCCTGCTAGTGCTACTGATGCCTTCCAAGTCTGGTACTTACCCAATTAAGAGGAGTGCCGTGCAGACAATAATAAATCCAATTGTGTACTTCAGCGCATTTTTCACTTGCTGTTATAAAAGAAGAAATTAAACTGCAGTTAACTGGATTGTAATACATTCAAGGTCATCACTAGAAGGAGGGGTCATGTGTTTTATTTCCCAAAATTTTAGTAAGGGACAATTAAAGCTGGAAAGGCAAGCTCTGTTCTGCTTTGCCTTGCCATACTAGGAAACCATATACATTCATTAAAAAGGTTTTTTGGCTGTAAGAGAATGAAAAAAAAAGTGCAAGAAAAAGAAATCCTGTTATATATATTATAGCAGCCACCTGGAGGGAAAAAAATGGTCCTTGATCACTTTACATATGAGCAACAAGTTGTAATGGTAATGTGACTGACATGTAATGTCAGTAATGTGACTGACTAATTATCAATAACTTTACTCAAGTCAATCCTATTTATAAAACATTCCTTTGTATTTCTGACAGTTTTTTTATTCTTTTATCAAAACTACTTTCCATCTGCATAATCCAATATTTTAATATATGATAATCAAAGATAATGTAGAGGGTATCTCAAGGGGACTCAAACTCACAGCCTTTTATTTACAAGTCTATATTCTTTTCCAATATGCTGCACTGGTACCATATTAATCACCAGTGTTTACATGTGACACCTTCAGCTGTCTTTAAGCCACAGATGTAAGTAATTGTTATCCAATATATATTGTATTTCTAAATGTAAATGAGTAAAATTATAAATTATTACTTATTCATGTAGTTGACACCTGTGTCCAAGGCACATTGCAATGTCAGAATTGTACACTAAGCTACTTACAGTTATTTTACTTTCATTTGTATACATTCTAAAAAGTATTTTACACTAGAGGAATTCAAGGTAAAGTACCTTCATCGAGGGTATTACAGCAGGAGCAGAGTTTTGAACACTGAACCTTTTTATAGCAAGACTATGCCTCCAACCACTACATTATCTGTTGCCGGTAAATATTCAGTTTTCATTGCAAATATTCAGAAAGCTGTGTCTATTAGCAATAAGCAGTAACGAGTTCCCGCAACCCTCAATCTTCAATGAATTTAAGTAATGTTATAAAGAAAATTTGTTCAAAATTCCTCCAGAACAATGTGAGAGACTGATAAATTCATACTAAAAATGAATTTTGGAAGTTATTGTTAATAAAGGTGCTTCAAGCTGTTGAAGGGCATCAACTTAATTTTTCCATACAAAACTTCTCCACGTTGCCTTATTTTTTATTTATTAATTTTTTGTTACATAAATAAAAACACAGTACAACTTTTTCTGTGCTGTTTGTCACTGGAAGTTAGATAGCTAATTTTAGGACAAGTTGAGGGCAAGATGATTTTTCACTATGTCGTGATTTAAAAAGGGGGCAAACTTTGTTGTTTACATAACTGTCCATCTATCATGTGCAGAGTTTGCATGTTTGCTCATGTTCGCATGGGTTTAATCCCACACAGCCTAAAGATTTACTGTGAATCAGGCTCGCAGTGTATTGGTATGTGTGTTACATTGCTCTGCTATACAGATGGGTGAATGATTGTAAGATGAAAAGTGCAATGTTAAATTATTAAATTTATATTTATATTAAATTTTCATATTAAATTTTCTTGGACAAAGGTATCAGCTATTAATGCTAGTTAATTAATAATAGTTATTCAAAACATGAGGAGGTTCCACTAAAAGGCAAAAAAAAAAGTTTTTATGAACAACTGTACAGCATGTGTCAGCCATTGTATAATCTGTTTTTGGTTAACCAAAGCACACTATAGTAAAGAGTAACCAGCAGTGGTGAGAACTTTACTGAGGTCACTGTCTCCATGTTCTTAGATAAAGTAGGAAATACAACTGCACTCAAACTGCAAGAACACTCTCCACACTATGGAAAATCCAAAATGACTACATAAGAAAAAGCTCTGGAACAAACTAGCTAGCAAAAAGGTGCATGTCTCACCAAGCACTTGTTGATATTGTCATCATCCTTTTCCTCGTAGTAGAAGTATACAAAGGGTATCCAGATGAAGACACAGAAGAGGATAATCGAGTAGAGAGCTGCAAGAGAGGGAAGAGGTATGTATCGTAATCCATCAAAAATCTTATTCTTCTTCTACTACTACTACTACTACTACTACACAGCTTCCCATCATGGACATTGAACCTACCTCATGAATAGTAGCTTTTCTAAAACCACAGCAAGATAACCTTGAGCCTTAAGAGCAAGCATCAAACTTTTTATACAGAAGAACTAGTCTTATTAAAGCTCCATGCAATCACTCACACTTTGATAGCAAAGACTTTGATTTAACAACATAAAAGCCTTTTCATAATCTAATGTCATCCTGTTGCAGCCTATTTAGAATAGTTGACAATCATGGGGGGCTTAGTGCCAGGTGTTTGGGGACAATGTTTTAACGATGGGAGATTTTGGCCCAGCTCTGACTGAGTAGCAAGAGAAAGAGGGTGGAAAGCATTTGAACCAATTGTTCATAAATGCTTCTAGGACCACTTGCCAAAATGTAGCTTCTCCTGGTTCTTACACATGTACTTCATAGATTGCCACTGACAACTTGTGGGTCAGATTTTCTTAGTTCATGTACAGATGATAAATGAATAATACGTTCCAATTCTTAAATAAAGAAAATTTCATTTACTGTAAACAAAGCAATTGCTTTCTGACCTGGGCAGTACTAGGTAACTCAGCTAGTGAACAATGGTTCTTATGGGGAAAAATTTTTCTCTTGCTTTTCCATAATCTATATACAGTATGCAACATCTTTTTGCTATATTATCTTTAATTCCTTCTGGTCATTTGGATCACACTAGTCTAACAAGTCCAAGAAATAAAAACCAAAAAAAATCTTAAATAGCCATGAGGCTGAAAAATTATAACCCAGTGCTGATCAATAAAAACTGTATTGCGTAGTGATTGTAGACGTGAGTATGAACGGAAGGGAATTCAAAAATTTGTGCACAACATCAATGCATTCAAAAATCAATGTGGCAGTCCTAGATGACATTTTACATCTCAGGGGTATTTTTTAACTAATAACCATAAAAACTATTCTGAGTTTGGCGTAAACTGCTTGGGTTTTAATTATATTCCACTAAATGTCAGAGAAAAGGCAATACACAGGGGTCCCTAATTAGTGTATTAACACCTGAGGTAGAACAAAAAATAACTAGTTCTTAATGTCGCTTGAAAAGATAAATAGATAAAATGAAGAATCATAAAATTCACAGAAGTGCACATGTAAGGCCATACACATTCAGCAGATTTTGGATATTATTTATGCAATAAAAAAAGCAAAGTCTTTTAACCTGACAATTCACTGCGTGTATGCGATAAAAATGTATGTATGTATGCATGTATGTACCGGTGAAAAACCTGTCCAAAAAGATGCTTCATACAGCTTTTTAACACCATTTTTCTTTTTCCTAAAAAAGGCAAGACACACAGATTATGGAGGAAAAAAAAAATCATTCAAGAAAGAAAAAATGCTACAATCATATAACAAATAAATGAATTTCTGATTTATTTACAATTCATTTTCATGTGAAGCAATACATATAAGGGAAAAAGAAGCGATTTCAACGCAGTGTGCTAGTATTACAGTACAACAGAACATCACATAGTGGTGTGTAGACTTTGCACTGCTCCCTCGGGGAATTTTGAGAAGAGAAAGAAAAAAAATAAATATGTGCTACACTGTGAGAACTATCACGATAAAAAACGTTTTAAAGAGAGTCCAGTAAACCCTAGGGCAAAAACAGGCATTACTGCAGATGTTTAGGCACCCACCAAAACATTTTATGTTGCTTTGTTTTTCAAGAAAATGGATGAGGCACAGAACAAATTTGCCTTTATTTCCCTGGATCAAAGATGCTCATAAGAATTTTAGAAGATCCAAATTTTTTCCAATAGTCAAGTTTGCACCGCAATCAGTTGAATTCCCTTTATGAAACATCTTACCCCCTGTCACCTTTGTGAGTCCTTGGTTTAAGCAAAATTATGTATTTCTACCCAAGAGAGGAATTTTGATTTGAATCTAATCTTTAAGTGTTTTCCTCACTTGAAAATCAAGTTTATTTTAAAAACAGCCATTACACAGACCATGAAATTCACATTTAATAGTAGTCATATCTGCAGTAAAACAGTATTGCAACTCCTGAAACTCAAAGCTTCAGTTGCATTAAAAAAAAGGGGAGCAAGCACTAAACACTGCATTTCCAAAAAGAGGAAGGGTGAAACATCCAGATGTAAACAAGGAAGAAGCTGTAGCAAGAAGGTAGACCACAGAGAAGCAATAAAGAATCCCTTCCTCTGCCAATATTCCCAGCAACTGACAGAGAGAGTCAGGCCCATTTGAATTTGACTGCCTGACCATACGTTACTGCTGCATGTAGGAGCACTAGAGCAGGAGTTCATAACCTAATATCTGGGGATGCTTTGAGGTTCCACTAATTGGCTTGCAAAGAGCAGGCTTTGAAAATAACACTGCCTACCTAAATAAATAATAAAAATAAAAATTTAAAAATCATTATGCTATTATGATCTGACTTCATTCAATGTGAAAGTAATTAAGTTACTGTCCAAGAAACTGAGGACAATATTTTCTCTGAAATTATTTATTTTTTTTTTTTTAGGAGGGCCTCTGTATCTTTCATCAAAATCTTAACGTAGCCTTACAAAAGTTAACTTCTGCCCTGCAGAAATGGACTAAATGACTGGTAAGACATCACCTGTTTGTAAGCCCTTTTTCTGGAAAAATTCACAGAAATCCAAGTCAACTTTGAGTCCATCAGTTTTGTTTGTTTCTGCTCTCCATCCCCTTATGAATCATACTGGTAACTTTCATAAGCATTACAAATGTATAGAATGGAAGTAAAATGAAGGCAAAGAGGAAAGTAGGCACTTTTAACAAGGAGGACTTTTACAGCAAACGTAATGGATGTTGTTGAACACAACTACAATTTTCTCCTAAAATAGCTTCCTCAAAATATATCAGTTTAGAAACCGAGGAACATTGCCTACTTCCTGCATGTGAAAACATGACTCACTAATCTGGTTCACACAAAACAGCTCAACTACAAATGAAACTCAAACTTTATCCTGAGGAGTTACCTTTTGTCAATTGAGTGTGAAATCGTACAGAAATATTTCAACCTTGCAACCAAATTGCAAGTCTTTTAAAAACTATATTTGTCGCTGGCTTTAAGAAATGGACAACAATCTCATGCACTAGTTTAAAGACAAGAAGGAAGTAGGCTAGTGTAACATTAAGTCTAAAGATGATAGGTGCAATTCACATTTTACATTTATTAATGTAAAAGATGCTTTTCTCCAAAATGATGTACAGCTTGGAGTAAAAAAAGTGCATTTCACAGATTTAGATGCAAACACAGGATTATCAAAGCAGAGCTTGTTTATCCTATACTACTGCTTTTACCAGCATACATTACTCAGGTAGCTACCTATAAAACTGAGACAGACTGGACATATGAAAATGATCTTGACAGATGTTATGATGGAAAGTTACATTATGCAGCAAATACAGTTTAAGTTTAAATAGCACGAGCAATATCATGTCTATGCTGTGGAGAAATGGACTTATGCAATGGTCAAGTCAATTGGGACAAATGACTGAGAATAAGCTTGAATGGTTGTAACCCTCAACCTTGGAATGAAAACTCCTATTATAAAGAAGCCAAGATTTTTTTGCCAAAGCTCTGAATGTGCAGACATGTGACTCCTACCACAACCTAGTCAGTGTCTCTTCCCACCAAAAGCAAGAAATGTATTATGTCTATTTAAAAATGAAATGAGGAAGAGGGGAAGGGCACAAAATACTATGACAAAGAGTCGGTGGTTGAGTCGGCAGATGTGACAATGCAGTAATCTCACAAAAGAAACATTACCCCAGAAAAGCTCCTCACGATTAAAACAATCTCTCTCAATACTTTTAGAGTAAAGGTTCAGCTCATTCATCAGAGGTGAAGATCAATTCATCATTTTTGGAGGGTTTTGAATTTTAAAAAATGCATAAGCACAGTTGTAACATTTCATTATGTAGAAACAATTGTCTAATTATCACTCCTCTTCTCACAACTGAGGGCACTAATTTCCTTGAGGCCTAAAAAAGAAGCCTTCAGGACAAGAGCTGGCTGATATTGTGTATAAGTAGTGTAACTGCTGCTTTCACTAAACTTCTGATTTTGCTAGATGGAGAAGTCATTGTCACCCACTTGTAAATTAGCAGAACACTCCACATTGAGGCTCATGTGGGGTCTATCCAATTAGCAATCAGTGAGAGAAACAACTCGCTGTTGTACTCAATCCTCATGGGCTACCTCACAGTTCTGCATCTCCTGAGAAAGCAGCAGAGAAGTCCCAATATCATAAAGAAATGTAATGTGTCACTTGCAGCTGCTCACAACCAAATGGAACTGGGGCGGCAACTGTAACAAATCACAATGTAATGCATAGAAGTTCATTGCATTGACCCAGTAGCTTTCAGTTCACTTTTATAATTATCCCCAGAATTGAATGGATTCATTTCACCATGAAATCTAAAGTTGTAAGATGTTAATGCAACTGTTATTTGTGAAGCCCATATTGGACATGGAGCTGGAAACCAGGAACATACAAAAAAAACCAGTACGGTGTGACTTTTTTGTAGAGCTCAGTTAATTTATCCACGTCATTCATATCAAACATCAACCCTCATTTAAAAACCTTTCAATAAAATGGAAACACTCCAAGAGCAGACAAGCTACACAAACAAATGTAATTTTTCTTAGTAACACATAAACCCATGTCATATCCGAACATAACTTGAAGCAAAGCATAAACCTGTAAACAGAATTGCAGTTTATTAAAATTACATTCTTTAATACATGGCACTGGGTTGTCGATCTTGCAGTCAGACACAACTTACAGCAATTGAAAAAGTGTTTGCCATAGCAAACCAAACAGTCCTTCTAACTGAATCAATCCTAAGATTAATCATGGACTTCTAATACCTAGAAAGTCAAATTTAAGTCACACAAGTCAGCAGACAAATTATATAAAACCTTTTGTATGATTCAGCAATAGCATTTACATTTGGAGTTCAAGGGTTTCTCTCCTATTTTAAAAGTCCACCAGTCAGCATCCTGTGTGCAGCACAGGAAAAAATAACATTTTATCAAAAACAATGAACCATTCCTTAAAACGTAAGATCAAGATTTCTTTAGGGAGTTTTGAAATATCTGTGCTGCTCAGGTTACACTCTGAACAGGTATCTGGCTGACAACATAGCATGTTGAGGACAGCTTTCAACAGACAAAAGTTGATCAGAGCCCGACGCTTGCTATTCTGAACATTTATCACCCACAGTAAACAGAGGGCGCCGTGTGAAGGGCCACATGCTAATCTGAATTGTCGGGAAAATGTGCTTTACTGCAATTTCTGTCAGAATGATCTTGGCAAAGTTACGGGTTTACCACTCTATCATTAGTGGAGATGGTATCCACAAAGAGCTCCTCATTGGTCAGTCTTTTAAACACCTGCAAGCAGGCCATTTACACAAGCAAAATCATTAATTTTTTAAATCTTACTGATATTTGCCAACGAGAAGCACAAACCTGTTATGATTAGCCATTTGCACTGCTTTGTATAACTATATCTAACTGAATCTACTCTGAGAGGAAAGAGGTACAAAGGGGATATGCACATTGACTAGTATGCAGCAGTGAAATATATAAACTATATACAGCTTGCCAAATGTTGTCTGTGAGTAAGATCAGCCTCACAGGTAGTTGCTTCAGCAGTCTGATGGACCGTGGTCTCCACCTACTGGCGAAGTGGCAAGGACCATGTCTCAGATATCACTGGGGAGAAAGGCACTGCAGGCAAATCCTGACTGCACAAAAAATAAATAAATAAAACTTTTAAAAAATGCAGAACTGGGACCTCAGGAATTTTGCCATAACAGCAGTGACAAAACTGATGAAAGCAGTGTGGCTGCAAGCAAAGGCTCATGGGTACAAGTTACATTGTTATAGTACCCTCGAGCCAAGAGCCACTACTTCACATTACCTATGTGGATTCCAGATATGAGTATATGGTATGCAGTGAGAATGAAAGTAATAAGCAAAAAGGCAAGCCAATTAAAAATTGGTGTAAGAAAACAATAACACACTCTGCATGACAACAATGTTTTGTATCGTTTGTTTATAATTTGGACATAGGTCAAGTCAGCCAGTAAGTGACACCCAGGTGTCTCAAAGCAGTGTAATAAGCATCACAGCACCTTTATTACTCATAAAATGTAATCAGCTTATTAGAGGACCTCAGAGGCTGACTGCATTAACACGGTGAGATCCATAAGAGATGTAGATCCCCATTCCACGCTTGTGCCTAACGCTGCTATGTGCATTCCACAAGACTTAGCAGCCATCTCCAAGGTTTTCCACTTGATCAGATGGATTGGAATCTAGGAGAATGAGCCAATCATTAAGACAAGGTGGAGGCCCTTCCAGTAAGGCCACAAAAGCTATCCTGCGTTATTGTACACTGTGTTCTTAATCACTTGCACCTTCTTCTGTCTCCTTCAGTACAAGCTGGTAACTGGCTACTGCAGCTTCCTGATTAACACAAGCTGGTGATCATCAGTGAAGTTAAAGTTAAGTATTTTCTGTTGAATCTACTTCCATTTAACTTCTCAACTGTTTCTCAACACTGCAGCTTAGCTGAAAGTTTGGAGTTATATTTCAAAAAATAAAACAAAAAAAATTTAATAAAACATATTCCAGAATAGTTTTAAGCAAACTGATTTCAGCTAATAATGCTTTCTACATTATATGACTAACTTCTGTAGTAATTGAATATTACCATGAGATGTCTGGTCAGTAGAGAGACAGCAGCAATGTTTAACACTAAACTCACAAGTGTGTAACTGAACGGACACTTCCCTCACCAGTGATCAGCTGGAGGAACCCAAAGACCAATAAGGACAGCCCTATCAAGACCTGCTGCCCAAAGTCTCTCTCAGACACCTCATCTGCTGACCTCTGGCCAATCCCACAGGCAAGACAGAGCAGCGTATAAAGCACAACTGTTCCGACCAGCTTTCCATGCCAAAGCCATGTGCAGGCTGCTGGGTTGTGTGTCTTTCATTGGCATTTACCATTGTGGCTTCAACCCCCTTATGAGACTACAAGCCTCAACATGGCATAGCTGACACATCCCTGTTCAGTGCAAAAAACCCCAGTCTGCCATCCTGAATAGACCATTATCCGAGTAATACTTGCAGCTTCAAACCCCACAAGAGTCCTGCTTCCAGATAACATTAGAAGATAGGGATTTCTAAAGAAAAAAGAAAGCAAACCCTTGAACACCCTAAAAAAAGGACTGCCATATAAGCTCAATGTCTTGAAAAAAGAATTCCAGGGAAGCAAATCTACTGAAATCAAAGTGACCCTTCACACACACAATGTATAATATGAAAAAAGGCTTTGAAATGTCAGAAGTTACACTAGCACAGAGATAGAACAGTGACACAGCAGGCAGCCATGGCACCTCACAGCTCCTGGACTGTGGATTTGTACATCAATTTTAAAGCAATTTAGTTTGTGTGAAGTTTGCATACTCTTCCCATGGTCTCCCCATGTTCATATGGGTTTCCTCTGGGTACTCTGGTTTCCTCCACAATTCAAAGACATGTGGTTCAGGTGACCTGGCAACTCTAAATTGCCAATAGCCTGTGTATGTGTGATTAAAAGTGTCTGTATTATTGCCCCATGATGGACTGGCATCTCATCCAAGGGGTACCCTGCCTCACATGATACGCTTCAAAAACATATTCTGGACCAATACAACCCAACAGTGAGCAAGAAATTATTGATCCTGGATGAATGAACATATTAAAGGTTAATTTTAAGTCGTCATCAGTCATTTGCACTATCCAAGATCTCAGTATGCATTGCAAATACCTTTTGCAGTCAAAAGCTGCAAAAGCTTGCCCTAAAGTCTCCTATTTCTTTGTATTTTCTCAGAACATGCCATTTGGTTTTTGATGGCGCATGTGTACTGTCAGTGGTATGAAAGGCTGATGCTGTTATGTGATAGAAGCGGTCTCTGTGGTTGGCTGGTTTGAGCTGAGAGACAGCTTGCGTCTTACAAGTTTTGTCTTCCTGAACAGACGCTTGCCATGGTGGTGGTGACAAAATGTTTGGGCCAGCATCTGTTGGAAGCCGTAATTGCTCATGATCAGTTATCTGTGCTGTGACTCAGTCTTAAGACAAACTGCCCCAACCCTGTCTCAATGACAGAAACTTCACAGGGAAGTTGGGAATTTAGACTTCTGTTCTTTTTTAAATGCAAGTTTGACAATGAGTTTCACAGCAATTGTCTTCTGACTGGCATAGCCTTTAAAAAAAAGGTAGAGAAGTAAAAATGTATTTAAGCCATTCTTCAACAAAGGAATTGCATTTGTTGTTAATGTTATGACTGATTTTTTTCTTCATTTTACCCAGAAATAATAGACCATAAGAAATAGCTATGTACTTACTGTAGTATCCATAGAGGACGGTGTCTTCAATCTGTCCTCTCGTCTCGTTGCTTGCTGCCCACTCCTGTGTTGAGAGGGGAAAATATTCTAAAATACTGTTCACTTTATGCATACTTAGACTGAGCAATAGTTTAAAAGAGCTTCTCTTTTAAAAACATTAACGGTTATACCAAATTCAGAAATGACTAGCAGGTACTTGAAACTTAATCATTTATCAGACACTAAACGTATACTTGATTTAATTACAGCTCTTTTCTGTCAATCTCACCTTTGCTAAATGTGTGAAAATCTTGAAACCTGATGGGTATCTTATTGAGGAGACTGGTATCTTAAAGCAACATATTTAAATAAGTATAACATATAAGTGCAAGCTGTCAATATCATTTAAGATAATTTTATCTTTATTTTGAGTAAATAAAAATGAAGGAATTGCTAAGTTAAAACTTAAAAATTGGTCCCAATACTTTGAGCACATTAAACAACTTTTTTCTAACAACAATGACGGGAATTGAAAGATGTGAGATTACTAAAGCTTTTTTTAGGCCAAAGCTGTGTGGCTAATCTTTTTTTTTTTATTTTTTATTTTTTTTTTTTTTTACAGTTAAACTGCTAAAATTCTGAATCTAGCAACCTACTTATTGTAGTGGAAAGCTGAGTTTGCATACAAGGGCAGTGTGTAAAACAAACAACCATACCATTTTAGTATCTCATTCTTCTATTACACTTCTCATATGTTAAGAGGTTTGATCAAAAAATTGACACAATGCAACACCAAATTTCTGATGTTCTCATCAAAGCTGTTCCAAAAATCAACAACATCATGGCAGTGCACAACTGATTCCCCACCATCTGCACTTAGCTTCTTTCAGGTCTACTTAAGTTAACAAATCTGTGCATAAGCCAGACCTCATTTACTTTTGTGCATTCATACTATGATGTGCAAATCATAGTAAAGAAAAGTGCATCCCACAAGTGAAACAGAACTATTTAAGTGGAGATTTTTTATTTGATACCATCGTTTCTATAGCACCTACGGAAGTGACATATGAATACCAAAATATATAAATAAAAGTACAATGAAATCTATTTAAACAATACAATTAACTACAAACTATGAACTTGATTCTTTGTTGTACTAGAAATGCACACATTGCTTCCCTTCATGACAAAAGGAAGTGCAACTCAAACAAAACCATGCTGACTGTTCCTCAGACGGGAATCTTGAGACTGAAAAGAATTCTTTAGTGTGATATCAGCCATTACCCTGAGCAACAGAGACTTGTCTGTGTCAAGGCTGCATTTGTCATACACTTTATACTTACTAATGTGGCAGTCATTGCCATAGAGCTTCAACACAGTAACCATCAATAAGATAGTACTTTAATTGAAATTCACATTGACAAGTTATATTTGCATAGTTTGCTGTGTAAATCATGCACTGGGTGTCACAATTCATACAGATAAGGGACAAGTTTCATTTATTAGATTTTACCTAGGTTAAACAGTAAGAGTAATACAAAAATAGCTGAGTGAAACATTACTGAACTTTAACCTTTTTTTTTTACATTGTCTGTTTGCAAGTGTATAAAACAAGCACAACAAAGCTGCGAAGGTGAATGATTTGTAAAGGTGAGTAACATATTTTACTTTTTCAAAATAGTGAGAAGAGTTTGAAATTTGGCTCATAAAATTAAGACAAAAATTGAACTCAGGGCTAAATTACACAAATTTAGTTTGTGACACTCTATATGTTTTTCTTCCTCAATGGAAGCATTAATATTATCTGAAAAAGCCAAAATTTTAGGCATGCACTTAAAAATGAGGTGAAGTGACGAGTGCAGTTCGAGAGGAAAACTAATTTTGAAAAAATGTATTAAGATAATTTTTTGCCACCAGTACTGCAATTCAGTATGAAAAAAGAGATACATTCATCTCTGTACATTTGTAACTGAATTACATTTATTTTTAGACTCTGGATTAAAATAAATGATACATATGAAGTTTGACGGAATGCAACACACAGTCAGGTTAATCCCTCCTCCTTCTAAGAGTGAGTCTAGAATAACCAAATTACCTGTCTGATCGGCTAACCTCCTCAGTTCCCAAGAGGCTAAAGATATGATAAGAGCTACGTATCTGCCTGGACAGCTGACATCAGGATGAGTGCACTCCCGCAACGCGTAAAATGCCTGCGAATATATCAGTCTGAAGTGAGGCCACGGTTACAGCAGACAGTGGTGCAGTGGCCATGCAAATCACTTTGCAATGGCTGGAACCACAAATAAGATAAATGTATCTGTTGAGGGGGAGGATAAGGAGGGGGACCGGGTGGATCTGGTTCCATGCGCCATTACACTAGTGGCCCACTGACAACACCCATCTGTCACCGTAGACACTGCCTCTAACCATCCAATTCAGAGGCTGAGGTACAGCGAAGAAAAGGGTAAACCTATTTCTATTTTGAACAAAACTCCTGTCATTTTACATTATTTATTCACTAGGATATTTGCCACTTGAAGCAAGGCTTTAGAGGTAAAGTACAAAGATACAAAAAAATGCACTGATCGGTTAATAAAAAAAGAATATTGATTTTTAAAAAGCTGTTCTGTGTTAAGCCACATAAAAAAACAGAAGGTTTCATTCTGATGAGAAATCAACATCAAAAGCAAGCAAGTCATAAAACATACCTTATAAGTTCCATTGGAATACTTCATGTATGACACAAGAAATATGTCCACCGGTAGAAGGGCAGATGTTATGAGTGCAACTGCCAAAGCGCATATTGCCGTAATGGTGGAGACCACCTCGCTCTCCTGGCGACTCTGGTACTTGCGGATATAAACCCAACAGAAGGCCAAGATGACCTGAATGGAAAAATACAATAAATAAGAAACTACAGAAAAGCAAGGGATGGATTCCTTATCATCTGCACTGTCAGAAACTGCCTATTTATGACCTTGAAATATAAACACTGATTCTGTTTAGCAACTGAATCTGCATTCTAGATTGAAAAAGTAGGCATCAGTTCTTTTTTTCCCCTCTACCTTTGCATTTTTTTTATTTAGCTCACACTTTTAAACAAAGGAATGTGCAATGTTAATTACAATTACTTAGCTGTTTATACAGCTGGGTAATGTTAACTGGGGCAATTTAGGTGAAGTACCTGGCTCAAGGGTACTACAGCAAGCCTAGGTCGTAAGAGTGCAAAACAGCAGCTCTAATCACTATACCACTTGATGCCATAAACATTTATTTCAAAATAACACAAGGTCAGCAACAAATAAAGCAAATAAATATCAGTGATTTTTTTTCCAGTGTCATCTGTTAGTAAATCCACTAAAGTTATAACAGACATAAGAAGCTTATTTAAATAATAATTACTGAGAAGATAATGATCCTTTTTCAGCTCCAAAAGTAGGACTTCCTGTTTCTAAAACACTGCTGAATGTACACAGTATGTTAGTAAGCTATTCTTCCTGCAAGAACGATAATCACAGTGAACTGTGTATTGATGCGGGCTGCTAATCGCTCCACACAGCAGGAAAGCCACTCCACAGAAAACAGCGAGGTCAAATTCTGAGCACACGAATCGCAGGCTGTAAAGCGGCTGTCACCTCTGATCAAGGGGTGCCATTTTCAGACCAAGGCCAATTAAGGGCCTAAGCATTTAAGCCCCCAGCAAGGTATATCACCAAGTTATCACACAACATCTCATCTCAACGGAGATCCACATGGAAAATTGTCCAAAGGACAAAAACAAGAAATAAATTGGGTTTTTGTACCAGCATGGTGTCTGGGTATCAAAACCAGGACCCAAAAATTAACTTTTTCAGACAAGCTGAATTTTCCTACCATAATGAAATAACTTTCAACCAAAGAATGATAAGCCATCAACAAAGAGCACTGCATATTATATTTAAAGTTATTGAAGATCTGCAATAATGTGCTGCCATGGGAAACATGGGTGTAACCTAGGACAAGGTGACTAGTCAATATGTCCAGCAGTGTAAAGCAGTCTTGAGGAAAGCTGTGGGTCGGATGTGTTCCCTAACCCTTTCTCTAGTGATGACCAGGTGATTCTTCAACTCCTGGCAAACTCTAAACTTTGAGGGGGAAAAAAAATCTACCTGTTCAGAGGTAAGTGTTTTTTATGCCAAATTGAAATGTCACCCCTTGTCTTCCAATTTCAAAGTAATTTATTTAAATATTGACATTTCGTGAGTGATGCCACATAAATGTCATTAGAGTTCACAAAGACCAAATAACTAAATACCAAATAAAACTGTTCCAATAGGCATACAATTTCCACTGCCAACATGTAAAACTGTACAAAAAATGCAAAAATAAAAAATTAAATCAATCATGAAATGTGTTTTTTTCCTATTAAAATACATTTGGGATAACTGTGAAATAACAAAGCCAGCATATATGCAAATTTGAAAGGGTTAAATATTTATGAATGTTTGTAGTAATATGCACAGACATCACTGTGTACATTATGATTTTTAATGTTTCCTTTCAAATTAAATGTAATCAGACAATCAATATCTATTGCTTTTTTAAGACTCATAAAAATAAATAATTTTAGAATACTATGTAACAATATTTAAAACAAAAAGAAATATCAGGTGTAAAATTTGTTTAAATTTTATATTCAAAGACCTTGTTGAGGTATATAACATACAATGAGGAGAATTTAAAAATGTAAACTTTGAGCACGGTAATCAAAACCCATTACCCAGACACTGACAGAGTATAAATAGCAGATACATCACATCTTTAATTAAAATCTGCAGGAACATCAATACCGTTGGTAGTTGAAGAACAGACTGCTCAACTATTCAGGAACATCTGGTGATGGCTCAAATTGACACAGCACACAAAGATGCCAGAAGTAATTTAGTTCAAAATGTACCTTTTGTATTTCACTAACAAAATGCAACATCCTGAAAGAATAAAGACAAGCCATAACAAAGTGCAAAAGTACAAAAAAGATAAACAGCTGCAGAACTGAAGGACTGCATAATCATAAGAGATTTAAATATGGCATATGAGCATGCTTTGGACTTTAAGATCAGAAAAATCACTAAAGATGTTAAGGACCCTCAGCAAATTAAAGAACATATTACACTAATTGACTATCTGTGCAGGGATTTTCTTCTCAAGTGTTGAATTGCCAATGTCTTAGAAAAGAGCGATCCAATTGTATTACTGAGGCAACAGTCAGTCTTACTAGCCGTTCCCTTGCAGGTCCTGGGTTCAAATCCCCACTCCCTGTGTAGTCCCATCAATCAAGGCGCTTACCCTAAATTTATAGAGTAAGGATACCATGCTGTATAAATGTGTTAATCAGTGTTGATCATCTAACATTCTAGGGGGCTTTTGGTAAAAGAGTAAGTTAAATAAAGGTTAAAATAATATCAAGGTTATACAACATCACCCAAGTTTTGCTCATTCAAGTCCGTACTGCTGGAACTTTGAGTGAGTCACTTAACCTATAGCATCTCTGGAAACAGAGAAACATGAACAGAAAAACCATTTTCAAAATTAGAAAAGAAAGAAGTATTGGCATTTACTGTTGGAGAAAGTACTTGTACAGATTAAACAGTTGTTTCTAAAAATAGAAATCTACAAGTTATAGCTTAACTTGTTAGTGAAGATCTACTGCAGTGAGTGATCTGCCTCTTTACAAAAAGTGAAACGGGGTATCTAACAAACAGTATGTCACCTAATAATGTTTCGTCCTAAAAAATAAGATCTTGGGCGGAATTAAAAACTCCCAACACAAACAGCAAGTTTGTTGTATACAATGTTATGAAACAGTCGTGTTTACTATGTCACGGCGCAGCAGCATTCTGCACTTGCGGTCACTTGCATCGTGTGTATGTTATGTCTTCACATCAACATAATACTGAGCAGACATTAATTACAACATGATTTATGCAGTGTGATTCCTTATTTAGTCTAATAAAGCATTTTGTGTTGCAACTAACATTGTTCTGTTCTTTCGCCACGAACAGCAACTCTACTGTGATTAAATAAAGGTTTAAACGCCTCATGAATCACTTTAAGGGGTATACTGGGGTTCTGACTTAAGACTGAAAACTATCGAATACCTATTATTGTATATAAAATCCTTACCAGAAGAACAAGGGTGAAAATTGACCACCCGAGTACGGACTCTGACAACAACCCCATAGCCGCCATGTTTACTTCCTGCAACAAAACTGGCCGAACGCGACATTTGAGGGAATAAGCACCGATCCCAGATCGGTGTGAGTGCTACACCGTTCAAAACTCTGTACCGCGGAGTGCAAGTCCCGCTGATCTTCAATCAGTTCTCTAAACGCAATCAAAACACCGTGACGTAACCCGTGAGACGAGGCCCGTGCGGGGCGGGGCCACAGGGTTTCTAAATAAATTCTTAAAACTTAATCGGGGTAGCGTCTTAATCCAAACCAGGGCGAGGGACTCAGAGGTGGGCGGGGCCAGACTGGTTAACTTGCTGCTGAGTGTATTGTGTCTTCCGCAGACTATCGTGACATGTATTTATAACAGCCACAAACTGCATATGAATATGTATAATCAGCTACATTTAGAACCAACTTTAATTTTATTCACATTATAAGACCGTGTCCCTAAATGTTATTTAGAGCCTACTGGAGTTAACTTTATTAGTTATTTTGATTATGACTTTCATTGTCCTTGTAATTAACCTTTTATTCTCCTCTTGTTTACTTAAAAATCTGTTGCTATGCTATATTATTTGCATTTGATATATATATGTTAAAGCAATAATGCAGCCGGAACTGTATGTAAATAATGTTTAACTTGTGTTTGTTTAGAACACCTTTAAAAAAAAGCTGTCTAATTTTGATTTGATTAATAAGGGGTGACTGCAGATGGCTTGTCATGATTTAGAGGCAGCAGCAAGAGCAGTTAGTCAGTGCAGATACAGTCACAACAACCACCATACTGGCAGTTAATCAATTGTGAAATTAGGCCTCGTGCAAATATTACTGGTTCCCAGCAGCCCTCATGGAAAATAAACATGAAAGTTGACATGCAGGTGGCATACTAACTACACTCTCCACTAGTTTCAAGTGCTTCAATGGGCTGGATAAAATGTTTCTATTTTAATCACCATAAATTGTTAACAATTCATAAATTATACTGCCCTCAACATGGGCTACAAATGATTTCCTTATTATGTCTCTAACTTGTACTTGCAAAAGATAAAAGGTTTGTTATCCTTGTTTTAGATTTCATTTGATGTCCTTCTGTGCTTTTATGAATTGCAGCAGAATCTTTAAGGGGATTGAAAATATTTAACAGCTATGGTTTAATTACCATATTTTTGGCATTTTATATGAATTGTATATACTGTATACAGTCTTTCTCAGTTTTAAGTGTACATTACAAATCAAATCTGTAATTCCAATGAAATTTACAATGATTGTTTACTGATACTTTAGGATTTTGGCCTGCAGGCATCTTTATGAATGAAAGTACAGTGGTGCTTGAAAGTTTGTGAACCCTTTAGAAATTTCTATATTTCTGCATAAATTTGACCTAAAAGTACATCAGATTTTCACACAAGTCCTAAAAGTAGATAAAAAGAACCAAATCAAACAAATTATTTAAAAAATTAGACATGGACATTTATTTATTGAGGAAAATGAGCCAATAATACATATCTGTGAGTGGCCAAAGTATGTGAACCTTTGCTTTCAGTATCTGGTGTGACCCCCCTCGTGTTCAAAACTTTTCCGGTAATTGTTGATTAGTCCTGCACATCGGCTTGGAGCAATTTTAGACCATTCCCCCTTAAAAAACAGCTTCATCTCTGTTATGCTGGTGGGTTTCCTCCCATGAACTGCTCGCTTCAGGTCCTTCCACAACATTTCTATTGGATTAAGGTCAGGACTTTGACTTGGCCATTCCAAAACCTTAACTTTGTTCTGCTTACGAAATTACCTGAATAATAAACATCTACTAAACATAGTTTATATTTGGATCAGGGGTCAGCTTAAAGTTCCCATGTACTAAAAAAGATACAGTACAGCAGTAAAACTAATTTTCATAATACCAGGATGAAAAATGATGCAAAGTTATGTTAATTTTAAATCTCTCACAGTATTGCATAAAAAAGGAAAAAAGAAAATCTCTCTTTGTGAGACTTAAAAAGGATCAAAACTTTGTCTCTTACTACTACAATGTACAGTGCATAATAACATTGTAAGAAGACTTTTTTTTAGTTAATGCATGTTACTCCTGACTGTCAGGAGTGTAACATGATGTTATAACCAAGTCGTAGAGAGAGAAAGCAACCAGGGAGGTTGATTCACACAGTTTAATCTACAAACACACCTGACAAGGCTAATGATTTCTACCAGAAACCAGCATTGGAAATCACACTAATCACAAAATGAATCATGACACCTGAGAGCAAAGAACGCTTCAGTAACTCATGGTACCAACAGGTAGATTGGTTGAGGTGATGGTTTGCAAAATCCAAACCATGGATGCGGTTCGATGTCCAAACACTTGCATGTTGTTCTTGTGAGCCTTTTATTTCCATCCTTTGCCCTTTCACCGTGATCACATGACTTGTGTGGGATGTGACAGTACCCTACCTTGCAAGGCTGACAGCAGACGGTTTTCCCAGCACTGATAGACATCCCTCTCCATAGCCACAATTCCTCAGGGCCATAACCCTCCTAGTCGACCAGGTACTGAATACCCCAGCCCTGCTGCCGGGAATCCAGGATCTGCCAAACAGTGTAGGCAGGGCCAACATCAATAATTCAAGGAGGATAGGGTGTTTGGGTTGGAGGGGACAAAGGGCTGGTGATGAATGGTTTGAGGGGGGAAATGGGAAAGACTAAGTGAACCTTCAGTGATGGAAGCAGCTGAAGCTGGTAAGCGATAGGGTTGATTTGGTGGGTGATGCGGTAGGATTGGATGAATTTGGGGTTGAGCTTGCCAGAGTCTGTTGCTAGGTTGAGGTGTTGTGTCGACAGCCAATCTTTGTCACCTGGATGGAACAAGCAACTCGGAGGGTGCCAGCATTGATACTGCAGTTGGTACTGGGCATTGGCCTGCTGGATGGCACTCTGAGTCCTCTCCCAGGAGCGCTGGCACTGATGGACCAACTACTGGGCTGTGGGCACCTTGACCTCCTGTTCCTGGTGGGTGAAGAATGGAGGCTGGTACCTGTAGCACACTTCAAATGAGGAGAGGCTCATGGCGGCCAAGCTGTTTAGGTTCTGGGAGAGCTCAGCCCACAGCAAGTACTGGCTCCACTTCTTACTGTGGGTGGAAGCAAAATACCTCAGAAACCTACCCAGCTACTGGTTAGTCTGTTCTGCCTGGCCATTAGTCTGTGGATGGTAGCCAGAGGACAGGCTGGTGGTGGAGCCAACCAAGTGGCAAAAGGCCTTCCAAAACTGGGTGGTGAATTGGGGCCCTCTGTCTGAGATGATGTCCAGAGGAAACTCATGCAGACGTACCATGTGCTCCAGTATCAACTCAGTGGTTTTTTGAGCTGACGGGAGTCCAGTCAAAGCTATGAAATGCAGAACTTTAGAGAAATGGTCAACTATTGTCATAATGCTGTTTTTTGCCATGAGAGTCTGGGAAGCTAGTGACAAAGTCGATCGCGATGTAATCCCAAAAGCCATCGAGGCACTGGCGGGAGTTGAAAATCTACTGCTGATGGGGTGTTAGAGACTTTAGCCTGGACACAGGTGCAGCAAGCCCTGATGAATTAGCATCTCTGGCCATGGTAGGCCACCAAAAGCACCTCCGGAGAAGCACCAGGGTGGCCGGCGAAAGCAGAGAAGTGAATTCACTGCACAATACCAGCAGCATAGCCAGCAGGCAGAGAAGTCTCAATCAGGATTTGTATATTTCTCACTTTTTATGCAGAAACAATCTGTTTGCTGTTTTTCATCCTTCTAGAATGTTTCCTGTGAACATTTGCTGGGCCATAAGACATATTCCATATAAAGTCCGTGGCAACATGACAACTGTTGGCCACTAGAGTAACTAATATTTGATATAAGAAAGCGAAATAATAAGCTGATGTCTTAATGGAAACATGTTCTTCTGCGGGAATAATGAAGAACCTGAGTGGGTTTGTAAGGCAGGTTTGATGGAAGAGCGTAGGATCATCTCAGGCAAGTTATATACTGAAGGAGCTCAACACAACAGGGAAAGTTGCATTTTTCTTTGCAAATACGACGTGCAAAATAAACATAGAATAGATGTGTGCCCAGAAAATATAGCTTAGCAGTCCGTATCGTTAGCAAGGAAGCCAGAAACAAATCCTCAAGACTGAAACATCTTCTTACCTCATAAAGACAACAGTAACAAAACTGTACATGTGACCCTTGCTTTTACAGAAGCATGACCACAATGACATATGCCTGTATAGGTATTTAGAACTTAGAATTTCAAATGACCTCTTCAGAGAATTGCTTTGAATATTTAAATGTACATCCTTTATTCCTGAGGCACCCTACTGTTTTAAGAAAAAAAAAATTATTACTATATGAATACAAAAACCAGTAAGTTCTAACAAGACATTATTAATGACCTCTTGAAAGTGTTCAACAGAGACTCAGCTGCACAAACCTTTGACATAAAAACTATAAGGAAAAATACAATTCACATAGGTTCTGTGGAAGCAATTACAAATGTGAAAGGAAAAATTAATAACTTAATGGTACAGGTATGGGTGAAGCCATTTTGCTCATCTAGCATGTTTCATTAATTAACTTCTTAGCAGTTGAAAGCTACATCAACCCATACTTCCTTTTCAAGTGAATATACCGGCAAGGGCCAGGTAACTCAGCACCTACAAAAGTGGACCATGGAGAACTTGATACAAAAGCAAGCAAATCTTTTATAGGTTCAGGTAGATTGTGCTCCCTGCTGCATTCTACATTTGAAAGATGAGAAATAATCCAAACCGCTGGACATGATAGACACTATTCCTGACAGTAATCTGTATCTTAAAAAATCCAAACTATAACACTGAGGGTAACCCTAGAGGCTGTATTGGAACCAATGCCGAATGAACTGGGGTGAAGACAGCCACTTCAGTTGCTGGGGGTGCCAACCTAGTGGTCTGAACTGAGGCCTTCAGCACTCCCTCTCTCTATCAGAGGTGCACCTGCAATTGGCACTGGTTATGGGACTGCTGGGGATTTATTAGCCAAGTGGAAATAGTCTTTTTTTTTTGTAGTGCCCCACACTACTTGTGGTGGTAGCCGACATTTCACGTTCATAGTTATTAATGCGTGCAACTGTTATTGTGGGGCTTTGCATAGTTCTTGTGTGTGAAACACGCTGGTGTGGTTAGCTGTCTTCAGAGTGGAGGCTAAAAGAGCAAGCCTTCCATTTACCCTTCCTGTTTGTAACCCCCTGCTGCTGCCATGCATAAATAAACGCTGTGTTATGGAGACTGCCTCAGCGTCTTTGTCCATCGAAGCCCACACTCACACTAACGACAATATGAAAAGCACGAAACACATCATAATTTATTGTTCTACCTACCCCAAATCCCCCACTGCTCAAAAAATGCCTTTAAACTAAAGCAGCACTTTAGCACAAAACTTTTGTTATGCTGATATGTTTTTTTTAATCGCTGCAAAATATAGGTATTAATTATTATGTGGCACAATCCAGTTTTTATTTCTTAAATGTGGTGTATTTCAACACTTTAAAGGTATTCATTTTATGCTTTTTTGGAACCTTTCAGTTAGCCAAAAAATTGTACACTTTGTAGTTCTGTTCTCAGTAAATGTTAATGACTTTGGCACAGCACAGTGCATGCAGCTGTGAAATGTCTTATGACATCAGTTACAAGACCTAAAAACAGGAAAAAGTGTGCTATGCCTTTGTACTGGTGTTTTGCAGCATGCTATTTTGGTTTGGATTTTGTTTAAAGTTGTAAATGATAATAACAAATAACCCAGAAAGCAACTGCTTCTGAAGAAAAATTGCAGCAAAGAGGGGGGTCCCCCACGCAACCAGCCGCAATTTGTGGCATCAAGCTGTGTCATTCCATAGAGCTACAATGTATCCTGCTTCCCACTAATGCCAGGCAGCAAATGTCTGATTCACAGAGCACTGTTACACAACTAATCTCATAAAATGTGTTCCATTTTTTTACTCTGAATGTAAAGTACAATTGCCCACTAGTATACTGTAATGACAGTTTATGACTGTTATATTTCATTTTCTTTGAAGGTCAGTAAATTAAAGTAAAATGTCTGTTTGGTTTAATCACCTGTCCTGAGAAACATGCAAAAGTGAAAAGGTGTTTGAAAAGTAACACGATATTCTGATTCTGATAGGAAAGCCCCAAGCTTTTTACATGTAGGCTGTCATACAACCAAATATGAGCAGATTATGGCATCCATGTGATGAACATCATTTTAAAGTAATATCAAATGTAATGTAAAAATAAAATAATATAATGCCTGTTCTATTTTTCTTAGCCTGGCAAAAATATGCTGGCAGCAGATTTGCAAAATCAAAATCAGTAACTTCACAGCTGCTCACAGTAAAAATAAATATTGCTTAACAAAATTTAATCAGAATATGCAGCACTCAGGCACACAAAAGAATGCTTATTACTACTGGAATTTTTAACCTGAAACCTGCCATTTAAATTCCCAACAGGGGCCCTGGTTCTGTACCTGAGAGAAGCTCACTTGGAATTTTCTGCTAAAATAATTCAGTTTAAATGACTGAGTTTTCTGACACTTTGGATGAAAGCACCTGGTAAACAACAAATAATAATGATAATAATAATAGTTAAATAAAAAAATTTCACTTTAGTCTAAACTAGCTTCATGTCAGTGAAACTTCAGCTTCACTTTTCTTTCCCAAGTTTTAGATATGTACAAAACTTTTTAATTAACAGTTAATGGATGTCAGAAGTGAAAAGCACTTAGAAAGCATGCCCTAGCCTTCCTGAATGCCACTTGTCTCATCACAATGAATGCAGCTTCCTAAGAATGATTTTGTGAATCCATCACTGCTGCAGATGAGTTGTCTAAGGGCTTCTTCTTCAGTTGAGGCATAAGGATGTGGATTTGAGCCAAGCCATCTGAACCACAATGAAAGATCTTTTCTCTTCAAGCCTGCTTCTCCCATAAATTGTAAATCAAGCCACCCTGGACACAAGTCTTAACATGGTTGCATGATTAATGACTGGAGTATGAAACAAAAGTTTGAGTATACGTTCTAGAAAGTTTGAGTTTTTTCTTCATTTTTGTTATTGACTAGATAGTTCTTTGTGCACTTTGTGTTGAGTATTGGGTCATTGTCTTGCTCAAAAATCAAGGATAACCCAGCTGGCCATAACACATAACACATAAATATGGTATGTTGTTTAAGATGCCATGATCTTGATAAAGATCACTAACTCTGTGACCAGGAAATCAGCCCCAGACCATGACATGGTCTCCTCCATGCTGGGAAGAGGGAACCACACAAATTCAACTCATGTGCTTACCATCTCTATGTCTTACAAATACTTTGTGCTTGGGCCATAAGACAAACACTCAGTCCTCAAAATTTCAGTTTTTGCGAAAAATTAAGATTTACTCAAACTTTTGACTGGTACTGTATGTTGTATCCTCATATGTGGTGTGTCATATAATGAAAATGGAGCTTACTGAATAAAGGAAAGGTTAGTTGACTGTTGTGTTTAATTTACACTAAATGCCATATATTTAACTTGTCACCAAATGGGGAAAGCTTTTGTTAGCATTTTAGGGTTTCAGTAATAATGATATAAGCAACCAAACATAAGATGTTGCTTATCTTTTGTTGTCACAAAGCAGACATGCAATTAACTGCCATTGTTATACAAATAGGCAATAAATCATTTTTAAGTGATTCACAAAGTTTTTAATGATTCCCATTTATTCTGCTCTTTGATAACCTGGCTATATGGTGTTTTGCTCCTTTTTTTCTAAAGTAACTCTTTAATTTGTTCTCTTATTAAGTATGATTTAATTTCTAACACCAATCTTGTTTACTTCTAATTCTAATTATGCTTAAATACAACATTTCACTGTGATATTCTATTTGTCAGGGTAATTACTGTTTCACACAGTCCAAGATAAAAGTGCCAAACAAAATGGATTCATGAGAATAATTACAATAATGATGATAATAATGACTATAAACTGACTCACAGACTGATTGTATTAGGTTATATTAATTCATGCATTATGTTTCTCAAAAGGAAGTCTATTTTGAAGCAAGACATGTCTTATAAGCAGCGACCTCTAGTTTTATAGCTCTGAATTTTTGTTTTATTTATGCCCAGCATCATCTTATTTAAATAGATGCCATGATGTTCGCTATTCAAGGGGTTTCTATAGCAATAACACACAGTTTTCAAAAAAGGAAAGCAAATAACAATGTGAGATTTCCTTCTGTTGCATGTGAAAGACTGTAACATCAGTGGGCTAAATACTGACAGGAGGCTAAGTTAGAAAATCAATCCAATAGTCAAAGAAATAAAGAAGTCAATAGCTATAAAGTTATGTAAACTAATGTAAATATGCTTTTTTAATCTTAAAAATATACAGATGCATACTAAATAAAAATTTATTGGTACAGCAGCAATGAATGTAATAGTTTTGGAATGAATTACATTAGCTATAGACAACTAATGAATAAGAATTTAACCTAATGGGACTTTACATCTCAAAAAAAGATTATGCTCAAATGCATATTATGCTTAGAAGGAGATGTGGAGCAACAACAGCCAGTTGTTTAAAAGTTTAAAAAATGTTTTAATGCACGACATCATACACATGGTATATTTTTGGCTTTTTAGTATCAACCTTAAAACTGATACTGATTAAATGAAAGGAGTCTCTGTTTCTGGCTCAATCTAAACAGAGTAAGGCTAAACAGTCAACATCAGCCAAGGTTAGTGACATCAGACAAAAAAGTGTCATTAAACTTTGTAAAAAACAGCAAACTGTTTAACTGATTATAAAAACAAATTAGTTAAAAATGTTTTTCATTAACCCTTGGAACAAACATCTCCAAATAATTGAATGAGACACTATTTGTCATTTTGACTGCTGTGTGAACCTTGATATAATTGCATCAAAGCAACATGTTAGTGATATTACAAAAATAATTACTTTCATAAAATAACCCAACTGAAAGCGTTTGTTAATGCAGAAAATCTCAAAACTGTCATGACAAGACATCTAATCACATATGCATAATTAAAACTTACACCTTAGTGGGTTGCTGTCCATGTGGTTCATCGTGAAAGCTCTTTAAATGGCAGCGTTATTACTGATGAATCATTACAAATGGCTACAAATGCACAGCTAGAGATCTATCAAAAGCCTATGTGATAAATTTTAAACCAGTGATGTTACTTAATTATGATTTATGAGCAGGCTAATTTATCTTTGCCTCCCCATAGAAATTGTATATATATTTTCTATTACACACAAGACACAAAGAGCAACTTTGGCTAAACACTGCGTTATTATGTGGCTAATTCTAGCACATACATCATTATGGTCAGGCAAACATGGTAATCTCTTTTTCATGTACTATCCATCAGATACAGTGGTACACGGGGAACCGTCTCCTTTGTTGAGGTTGGTTTGACACATTTGACATAAAACACGAGTACTGCAATGTTTTGAGGTTTCCCTGCTGACATATATTACTCTGACACAGAGTCAATTTCCCTGTATAAGAAACAAACCTGCAGTCCAAATGAAAGGTAAATGGTCCAAACAGCACACAAGCTGACGTATTTGCTGTACTTCTTTCTGTCCTGCAATCTCCAATAGTATTGTAAGGTTTGGTTCATTTTTTACAGATGTGTCAGGTTAAGTTTTGTGTCCAAAGGCTACTATAAATTGGGGGAAAGGCTGATATTGTTGAACAGAGAATGAAACTCAGTGGTGCCTTATGCAGCCAGCATGAAGTTGGCTTGATACATTTAATCTTAGATTATATCTCTAAGCAGAAAATTGGAACCTTTTGATTTCCATTAAAATGATTCCTGTAAAAAGTAAAAAAAAAAAACAAGTAGCATGATAGATAATATTACAGTCCCAAAATTACAATGACACCTTCCACAAATTCTGAAATTTTCAATTGAAATCAGAAATCTAGGAACCTTGGAATTAAGGATCTTTGTTTAACCTATGTACCACTGATATGATACCAGTGTATTGTCATACATTAGTTAAAGTAAGAATAAGGAGGATAAATATTCATCACATTTAGTGCATCTCAAAACCACCTCTCAGATTTATAGTACTGTGCAAAAGTCTTAGGCACCTGTGGGAAAAATGCTATAAAGCGAGGATGGTTCCAAAAATAATGCCATGAATACTTATTAATCAATAAACCTTCTAAAAAGTGCAGTAGACAAAAAATCCCTCAATCAAATCAATATTTGATGTGACCACCCTTTGCCTTTAAAACTGCATCAATTCTTATATGCAAACTTGTGTGCAATTTAAGGTAGAGGTTGGTAGGTTCTTCCAAACATTTTGAGGAACTGGCCACAGTTCTTCTGCAGACTTTGACTGTCTCTGCATGTACTCCCAGACTGACTTGATTATGTTGCGATCAGGGCTCTGTGAGGACCACACCACCTGTTGCAGGACTCCTTCTTTTTGCTGAAGATAGTTCTGTATGACTGAGCTTGGGTGTTTGAAGTTATTCTCAGGTTGCAGAATGAATTTGGGTCCAGTCAGAAACCTCCCTGGCCGTAGAAAAGAATCTACCTGTACTTCTCAACAGATGTTAAAGTTGCATGCCTAAGACTTTTGCACAGTAGTGTATATCCATTAAAAATCCTGGAGGCCTGGATCTTTGGTGTTATAGTTTATACCATTAAATAGTTAGCATGATTATTCGATTCTGTTATGCATATGTTGACAGACCATGAGCTGCACCTGGACCGGTACATTGGATACAGTTGAAGAACACCCTCTAGTGGATATTGCATAACCCAGTAGCCCTATAGCATTGTCTCTTTGACCCCACTCAATAACCCCTGTCACACATTTTCTGATCAGGTGCCAAGTAATGAGTTTGCAACTGGCAGCCTATACACCCTCACAGTGAAAATAAAAGCAGGAAATGACATTCCTTCTAAAAGTGATTATATGAGTATATGAATTAAAAACCTATTGTGAAGCTGTTATTATTATTATTAGTTGGGTTCTTTCTTCAGTTCCACTTTCAATGTTATATAACAACTTTGGAGTGATGCCATCATTTATGCAGCAGGTATTTCTACAGTATCAATTCCGAGTAAACAGCTTGACCCAAAGTACTAAGGCAGGAGTGGGATTTGAACTGAAGAATTTCAAGCTGCAGAAACACCAGCCCTAACCAGGACTCAAAGTGCTGTTCATTCAAAGGAGGAAAACCTGACCAGAAATTCATGAAGAAATTAGGAAACCTGTGTTAAAGTTTTACTCCATGACAGAGGAAGAGTTATTAAGCACAAGATTATTCTACTAATAATCTTGAGCTTATAGTTTTTGGGAGATTAAAATGTTTTCCTTTTTGTTTTTTGTAAAGTGAGGTCCTCATGTTAGTTTATTCTTTTTTTCTGAAAGCATATACCACAAAGTGAACATTTCTCTCCTGTGTGGATGTGCCAAAGTGTGATGTTATTGAAAACAAGCTTCTTAAAATTATATATTTAGTCAGTCACAAAATTATTTATTCTGGAGAGGATTTCATGAAAATTAGTGTTGCAGTGTTGCAGTCTTGAAAAAAATATACATAATTATTACAAATATACACTCAGCAATATAGTCTGCACTGGTACTACTACTGGTTACTATTAATGCTGAATTAAAATACCTCAAACATTATAAACAGATAGTTTTTAATTTTAAAACATTTATTTCTGAATTGAGTGTGAACAAAAATATTTTAAACAAAATATACAAAATTTTAGCAGCAGGTGGTTAATGTTTTAGGATTCCACATTTTCACTGCTAATATGGCACTGTAAAGTTGCAGAAAGAAAGCAGACACGTGCAGGTATGAAATGAGGTATTTGGTTTAATGTTCATGGGCTGTTCTAAAGCTGTACTCGGGAAAACAGAGCAGAATTCAGAGTGGGCAGCATAACAAACCGGGGTGAGGCACAAACAATATCTGTAAAACAAAAACAGGTCGGTAACCGGAGTAGCAAACAGAAGAAACGGTCAGTACGCATGGAAAGATCATGGCAATACTTTGCAAAGGCAGGTTGAAAACACAGGTCTATATATATGAGCGAATGAATGAAAAACAGGTGCAGAGAACTAATGATCAGGAGAGGCAGAATGGGCGTGATGTGATCTATTGGTGGAGTCCAGACCAGGGGGCGTGACAGTTCGCCCCCCAAGGAGTCAGAGCAGGCCAAGTGATGAGGACGACCACAACGACCACCACCCACACCCCCAGAGGACAAAGCCCAGGACCAGGTACTGGAACTGCCGCGGTGCTGGTCAGAAGAGCCGGAACACTGACGTTCCACAGTGGCTCGCACAGGAGGGGCATCAGGGTCACTCCTGCGATGCCCCCATGGGCGCCCCCTAGGGCGAGGACCCGGCTTCTCGGGGTGGAACCGGTGAAAGTCAGCCACCAGCCCTGGATCCAGGATGTCTCGTGCAGACACCCAACTCCTCTCCTCCAGCCATAACCCTCCCAAATCCACTAAATACTGCATCTGACCAGCTCTTCTCCAGGAGTCCAGCAACCTACAGATAGCGTAAACCGGAGCACCATCTACCTCAACTGGAGAGGGTGGTATGTCCTTGGGCAGCACCTCATCCAACGGTCCCAGAATGACTGGCTTAAGGAGGGAAACATGAAAGGTATCAGACACATTAACGTTAACAGGCAAGTCTAACTTGTACGTGACATCATTGATCTGTCTTACTACTTTATAGGTATTTAGGTTGTAGCTTTCTGCAACCCTCAGGAAATTTAAAGTTCTTAGAAGACAACCAGACATGATCTCTTGGTTGATAAACAGGGGCTTCCCGGCAGTGCTTATCCATGTGGGCCTTGTAGCGACGGAGAATCCTTTCTATCTGCTGATGAGTCCTTTCCCAGACCTCCTCACTTCTCTTCATCCAATCTTCCACCGCGGGGATGTCAGCAGGTTCTGCAGTCCAGGGCATTAGAGGTGGTTGATAAGCTAAGCAGCATTCGAAAGGCGTTAACCCGGTGGATGAGCTGACCAGGGAATTCTGCACCATTTTGGCCCAAGGCAGAAACCGACTCCAATCTGCTGGATTCTCATGACAGGAGATTTTAAGGAATTTTCCTAACTCCTGGTTTGCCCGCTCACACTGACCATTCGACTACGAATGATAACCTGAACCTAAACTGACGTTTACCCCTAGGTGTTCAAGGAAGGCTGACCACATTCTGGAAGTAAACTGAGGCCCACAGTCTGAAACTATGTCCTCTAGAACGCTGAAGAATCTAAATACATGATTGAATAGTGCTTCAGTGGTCTGGAAAGCTGTGGGCAAACCCTCAAAAGGGATAAATCAGACACCGCGTGAAAATCTATCAACCACAGTTAAAATGCAGGTATGCGACTGAGATGGGGGAAGATTAGTGACAAAATCTACAGCAAGGTGAGACCAGGGATGAGAGGGAACAGGAAGGGGAACCAATTTCCCCGCAGGTAAGGTCTTAGGGGTTTTGCACTGTGCGCATGTAGTGCAAGAGGCAACAAACCGATGGATGTCTAGAGCCATGTTCTCCCACCAATAACGTCTAGAGCACAACTGGTAAGTACGTGTTTTCCCAGGGTGACCTGATGCCAATGACAAATGCCTCATTCCTTGGGCTCAATCTCTATATGTTGAGGGAACGTATTGTTTATCAGTAGGGCATTGCAATGGAACTGGGGTGCCTTCTAACTCCCTAGCGATCTCTTCTTCAATCTCCCACCTAATGGATGCTACTTGGCAACCTGGGGGCAATATGTTTGCAGACTGTTCTTCTGTAGGCTCACTAGGTGAATTGTGCAATCTAGAAAGAGAATCAGCTTTTGTATTATGAGTTCCTGGTCTATAAGTGATGGAGAACTGGAAATGTGAAAAGAAAAGGGACCGTTGTGCCTGTCTGGGGTTTTAACCGTTCTGCATTCCGTAAATACTCCAAATTTTGGTGATCTGTTAAAACCAGAAAGGGGTGGTTAGCCCCCTCTAACCTATGTCACCATTCCTTGAGGGCTAACTTAATGGCGAGCAGCTCATGATCTCCTATCCCGTAATTTCTTTCTGCCGGTGTAAGCTTGTGGGAATAAAATGTGATTGGGTGTAACTTCTGGGGATTACCTACCCGTTGTGAAAGCCCAGCGTCTATACCCATGTCAGAGGCATCAACTTCTACAACAAACGGCTTAGATGGATCGGGGTGTTTCAAAATGGGAGCAGTGATGAAAGCCTGTTTGAGTGCATTGAAAGCTTGATGAGCCTGGGGATTCCACAACAGTGTTTTGGACCCTTTCTTACCTTTAAGTAACGAAGTGAGAGGTACCGCCATACCGCTAAAGTTTCTAATAAATCGTCGATAAAAATTTGCAAATCCTAGAAAACGCTGTAGATCCTTCACATTACAGGGGATAGGCTAATTGATAACTGCCTCGATCTTAGAGTCATCCATTACTATGCCATCTGCACTGATAATGTAACCTAAAAAGGAAACTAGTTGCAAGTGAAACTTGCATTTCTCTCCTTTGACATATAACTGGTTCTCCAAAAGTCTAAAAAAGACCATATGTTCATGGAAAACATGGGACTCTAAGTCAGGGGAATACACCAAAATATCATCTATGTATGCTATGACAAATTGTCCCACCATGTCGCGAAGGATGTCATTAATAAATGACTGTAAAATGAACGGGACGTTGCAGAGACCAAAAGGCATCACTAAATATTCATAATGGCCATTAGAAGTGATAAAAGCCATTTTCCACTTGTCTCCTTCCTGGATACATACTAAATTATAAGCACTTCTCAGATCGAGCTTAGTAAAATACTTAGCTCCACAAAGTTACTCAAGGGCCACCGGTACCAAAGGTAAGGGAATTTCTTTGTGATAGCATTGAGGCCTCGATAATCTATACATGGTCTAAGCCCTCCATCTTTCTTCCCAACAAAGAAGAAACTAGACGCAACAGGTGACGTAGATGGACGAATAACTCCCTGAGCTATTGATTCACTGATGTAGGAGTCCATAGCTTGCTGTTCTGCTTGGGTCAGGGGATATATTCTAGATTTAGGAAGGGACGCTCCCTCAATGAGCTCAATAGCACAATCATACGGACGGTGGGGTGGCAATTTGGTGGTGTTCTGTTTGTTAAATACTTCTTCTAGAATTGCATATTCAGGAGGAATAGCTACAGAATCAGAGTGGGGGCCGATCTCTATGGTAGTGGACTGCAATGAGACAGGAAGACTACGAAAACGGTTCTGAAAACAATAGGGGGACCAAGTGGTGATGTTTAAAGTGGGTCAGGATATGTGGGGGTCATGCTGCTGTAGCCAGGGTAGACCAAGTATCACTAAGTCAGCTTTGTCCAAAACTAGAAAGGATTAGCAATGCACTAGAGTCCATCCTCACTGGGTTGGTGACGGTGGAGACGAAGCTGTCGCTGATGGATCTTCCATCTAGGGCCGACAGTCTCATTGGCTTAGTGATATTCTCAGTGGTGAGGCCTAATCATTGAGACAATTGAGAATGGATGAAGTTCCCCTCGGCACCGAAGTTGACTAATGCTGTAGCTGAGACAGGATCAGGGCTGTAAAAGGTGACCTGTGTAGTGAAAGATTGAGAGACCAAGCCCAAGCTTTGGAACAAAGACTGCAGGTGTGCAGGAGGTGCCCGGTCTCACCGCAATACAAACAAAGGCCGTTGTATAGCCTATGTAACTGCTCTTCTGGAGACAGATGGGTTGAGTCACACACCATGGGCTCATGCGTAATGAGGTTTTCACAAGCCTCCCACATGCTGATGTTCTTGGGGATGTACTCCATTGGCCTCAGAGCCTTAGAGTTGTTCTTGACTTCCTTCTTGGGGCGAGCAGACAGCATGTGATCTAGCCTAATGGCTAGGGAGATCAATTTATCTAATCCCTGTCCCTCGTCCTTACATGTCAATTCTGTCAGGATTTCAGCTTTCAGACCATTACAAAATGTTATCAATGCTGGCTCGTTCCAGCTGCCAATGTGTGGAATTCTAAAGCATATTCTGCTACCGAGCGATTGCCTTGTTGTAACTTAGACAATAGTTCACCATTACTCCTGCCCTCATTAGGGTGGTCAAAAACAGTTCTTAGCTCCTGCTCAAAAAGACGATATGAAATATTTTGAATTCGGGTCCAAACAGTAGTAGCCTAATCTAATGCTTTTCCCGTTAAATGGGAGACAAAAGAAATGTGACAAATCGGAGCTGACGGGGTTGCTGTTAAAATCCAACGAATATTGTAGTAAAAACCCTTTGCAAGCTGCAGGTGTCCCATCAAACTTTTCGGGTTTACTTACAGGGAAAGCTGCTTCGGGAGAGCTTGGTGAAAACTCCTCAGGGGCTTGCAGAATCCTCAGATATACAAAGACTTTGTAACATTGCCGTTAGTTCTCTCATACTGTCAGCAACTTGTCCCAGCTGCTTCTGCTGTTCGCTTTGTTGATGAGCAAAGGTTGTCATAGACTAAGTCCCTCAAACAACTGTTGAGGCTGTCTGAGGATTCTACCTTGGTTAGTGACCGTGGAACCCAGAACCTCTATCTGCCGTCTACATGATGGCAAAATATTCTGTAACGTCGCAGACAGAAAGCAGACACGTGCAGGTATTAAATGAGGTATTTGGTTTAATGTTCATGGGCTGTTCCAAAGCCATAGTTGGGAAAACAGAGCAGAATTTACAATACCGGGTATCAGTCCAGAGCGGGCAGCGTAACAAACCAGGGTGAGGCACAAACAATACCCGTAATACAAAAACAGGTCAGTAACCAGAGTGGCAAACAGCAGAAACACTCAGTGCACATGGAAGGATCATGGCAATACTTCACAAAGGCAGGTTGAAAACACAGGTCTATATATATGGGCAAATGAATGAAAAACAGGTGCAGAGAACTAATGATCAGGAGAGGCGGAATGGGTGTGATGTGATCTATTGGTGGAGTCTGGACCAGGGGGCGTGACAGGCACACTGGGAACATTTCATTACATGCATTTTTATCAACAAAACATTTCAGTTTTTATGGAACAAAAAAATGTTTCAATCATCTTAAAATTGTTTTCTGTATGTATAATACAGTTTTGTGCTGTCCTCTAAATATTTGACTGCATTATAGTAGTCAAAACACATAATGAGACTCTCGTGAAATATGCAAAGTGCACTCAAATGACAATACTGCTTTTTCTACTACCTAAATACAGAAGCAGCAATCTACCAAAATTATGACAATTATTTATTCATCTTCCAGATTCAGTGGCCACTAGAGTCAGTTCAAGTACAAAATACCAAGTACAAAATTCCATTACAGCCAAGCAGCTCATCATAGTTATTGAAATATTCCACCATAATTGAAATAATGTAACAGACAATGACATACAGATACTGTATTACCATTTCTACAGCAAACATGCTCTGCTGGTCTGAAAGTCCAGGAGTTTTTGGCTCATAAGACTTAGAAGGCATAAACTGTATTGCACTTAAATATGTTGGTTATTAAATTTAGGGAGCAGACATTCGACTCACATGATCCGTTATTCTTCTGTGTAATGGGTGATAGTCCAACAACCAGTTGTGGAAGGAAAGTGGATGATAGGGAAGAAGCTTTAATACTGGCTGGACAGTTTTGAAAAAACACAAACCACACTCATGTCTTAGAACAGATGCAAAAAATAGGTTTGGAAAGGCCAAACCTGGAAGTCCTGGTTGGATAATGATATTGCTTTGTTACATTACCTAGTGCAACATGTACTATTTGCTAAGTTTATAAAGCTGGGTGTATTATGTGAGCAATTCAGAATAACTACATTGCTGAAGAGTGCAGCAGCAGAAGCAGAACAGGGTGAATGGGAAACTGTCAAGATATGATTCCAAGTCTTGAACCATAACACTAGAAAAGGAAGCTAGAATCACAAGGCTCACTCAGCATGGCAACAGAGAGAAGCAGGGCACAGTAACTGCAGGCTGCACAGGCTATATATCTAAACTACTGTACATCTGCACCATCTATGGGATGGGGACTAGTAGGATTTCCATCCATCCATCCATGTTTTTATAGGGTCATAGTGATTTGTGCTCAGTCACTGAAAGTACAGGAGATACAAGTTGTATTGTTTAAAAATCAAGATCTGGAGAAAGTGGTGAGTCTAATGGAAGTTTTAGTGGACAAAAGAGGGGTATATATGATAATGTTCAGAAACGGTGTCACGCCCCCTGTTCCGCCTGCCACTCCTCCCGGTTCCACAATCGCCGGCACCTGCTCCTTGTTCTCCGCACCTGCATATAAACCTGTGTATCCCAGTAAACTGGTGTGAAGTATTGCATGATATTGCTGAGTGTACAGAGTGACTCTCCTGTTAGTCTTACCCTTACTGACCCTTGCTTTCCTTTGACCACCGCTTTAGCCTGACCCTTTTTTGTACTGTGCTGACTTCTGCACGTGTCTGCTTCCTGCCAACAGCATCACAAACGGTATTGGTTACACTTTATCCTAATACGAGATATGTGAGTCTTTTACACAGCAGCTGTAAGAATCCTGAATGAATGGTGGCAACATAATTACCTAAATGATGTTCTGCTGATGGAGAATAGCAAATGGCAAGGAATGGATCTTTCTGTTAATTTTAATTAGGGATAAAATTATATTTAAAACATTAGATCTTTGCTGTTTGGGGCAAAGATCACAAAAGTCACAATTCAGTTATCCCCAAATCAATAAAACATTTAAACGTTACAATTTTGCTTTAATCGGTGATGACTACTTTAGAAGTAAATGGGTTTTGAGAGGACAAGTGGTGTTCTGCACAATGGGAATTCATCTTGTGGTGCAGGCCAGTGTGCACAAAATAATTACAATATGACAGTAAAACCTCTGGGCATCATATTAATACTAATATATTGTACAGTTTGAGAACTTTTTTTAATAGTTGAGACTTCTTGTTTGGCTTTACAATAAAATTTTAGGTTCTCTTTTATTCTAATGCTGTGTTGTAGTCACTTCCCTATTTCAAATTTGTAAAATGCCCTTTTTTAATTGTTGAACGAGACTTTGATTACTGTGCAATTTGCCAGCGTCATCCTGGACTAAAAAAGTCACTAACATCTTTGAAAATGACTTCATCCATCTTTTCGTGCATTAATCTTTTCATCCATTATAGTTAACCCTTAATCTGAAGGTCGTTTAAAATCTATGGTGGAAACACAGGCTATGAAACTACCCCCATAAGTAACTATTGCTATATACTATACACTAACTGGTGTATTTAACACAAGAGGAGACTTTATTGACACATGAAGATGAATCGTTACTGCAGAGGTTACGCATGCTTTTGCACTTTTTTCGCTTGCCGATGTCAAGAAACGACTATCATTCCTACCTAGAAATCTGCACTGAGGGCGCGTGTGCCGGAGGCGACCCTCGTGAATCCAGTGTATTTTAGTAATGAGTCAGTGGGAGGGTCACTCGCCGTGACTAATAAGGACAGGGATCCAGCTACAGATCCCATTCTCACTTTTTTATTTCCAGCCTGCTTCGGAATCGCTGCTGTTTTCAACATGTGTCCCCTGTAGGATTTCTTCTTTTTTGTGTACTTTGCAGGAAACTTTCGTTTTAAATGTAAGTATTACAGGGCTGGTTGGAGTCCTTTTGCTTTTTGCATTCAGTTATGATCATATTATCAAAACTGTGCGTTTGCTTTTTAGTTTTGTATATGTTTTTTGCGGCACCGCAGCGCTGCGCAATTATCCTCTTGTTCGTACTGTAGTAATGTAGTAATGTGCCTCAGTGGGGGGAAAAGTTACTGGCGACGGGGCAATGGGACTCGTCTTAATTTGTGAAAAATTCTTGCGGAACAAAAACATGTTCATTCACTATAACAGCTATCAAATTTGGGTTCGAGCACATTATATTGCTTATAATTCTGACGGAGCAGATAAACTGGTATTCACTTGCTGTGACTTGAAAATCGTTTTTTTTTAAATTTCCGCTTGAGAAAGTCAATCGAACAATAATAATAATAATAATAATAATAATAATAATAATAATAATAATATGCTTTAATTTTACCTCAGTTGTTTTGCAATTATAGTTTGGAAACATGTTCGAGAGTGATGCGTGCAAAGTCCGCAAGTCACGTATGTGACAAGGTGGAATTGTGGGATGTTGACGGAACAAATGTCCTTTGATTTAAAATATGAAAAAAATACCGTGTTATGGTACTGTTCTGTCGTCCTGATTGGCACAATAATGTGAGAAGTAACTCAGTCTTTGGCCGGGACTGAGTGATAGACACATTTCTCACATGTTTGGCTGCTCTCCATTGCACTACCATTTTAGAGGGGTTCATGGGGGGCCCATGTGATCTTTCAATCACCATTTACTGATAGCATGGTTGCAACAGAGTGGATACGAAACAGATTTCATTTCAGCACATTAATATTTAAAGTTCAGAGAGGATGTCTGTAGTCTGTTTTTAACAGACATTAGGCTACAAGTTGGGTTAGAAATTCTAACCCAGAAAAGTGTGGTGATGAACATCTGCCTGCAAAAAAAGCAAAAAAATCAGTTGTCTGTCAGTTGACATCTACTTTCCAGCTATGCGCACATGTTTTGCTTAAGACAGGAAAACTGACTTCACATCAATGTGTTCTGCGCATTATTGTCCTCTCAGCAGCTAAAGCTGAATGAAAGGTTGCAGGAGCTTTGGAAATACAACCATAGATGTCTGCTTTTACAGTTTTTCAGGACATGTTAGAAGCTATACATGTGTCATTCATAGTTTTGATGCAGTGATGCAGACTGTATGACTGCAGTGCAGGCTGTCATATGCTTTAGCAGTCATAGGTTAGCTTAATTCTGGAAGAGTTACTCACTGCTGAATATGATTAAAATTCAAAAGGACCTCTGAAACACTGCACAGATATGGTTAGGCAAAATGCCACTGAAAGTAGCTAATTTTACATCAAGTTCTCTAGTGTGCAATGGAAAAAGTGCCTGTTTGTTTATTTCTAGGTCTGAGTGGAGACATTTCACTTGTTGCAGAGAAGACATGAGTCAATTGCTGAGATGGGGTATTTTTCTCTGGACTATATGTCATTTCACTGATGGCATGGCATTCAGTGAAAGAGCAGGTATGTTGCTGTCACCAGAACATTCAGCACATAGCATGGAAATCAATCCAGCACCTCAGCTGATGATTTTTTTTAAAGTACCGTGTAACTGAAATAAGGTTTCCTCCACATATTTACACATATTTTAGAAAAAAACTCTGTTGAGCTGCTATTTGCTATGATTATAAAGAGGTTCACTATAAAGGCTGTCTACCCCATCCTATTTAAATGAAAAATTTCTGCTACACAGCTTAAAGGGAGGATGTCACTTTTATGCAGTTCTGCTATGTAAACACTGTCCATTATGCTGCAGGACTTCTAGGGAAAAATATTTTGCTTCATAATCTTCAGCTCTGCTTTTGCTCAAAAGGAGGAAAATCCTGTTTTAAAACATGTTTAGCATTTATAATTAACTGCATTTTCCCATTGTTTTGAATTGCTAAAAACTAATTTATCAGTCATGCAACCTTTCTCTTAAAACTACAAAAGCATAAAGACAAATGTGGACGTGATTTTAAACATCAGAGCAAGCTGCCATTTTAAATGGGCAAAACTGTGAAAAAATTAAGATGAGAACTATGAAAAGTGACACTCTCCAGTTAACTGGAGCTTATTTTGTATGACAAACTATTGTGCTTAATCCATACAAATTATAAAAGTTTTTTCCAGTTTTTATGAATACTGAACGAATTCCATTTATTATGAATGGCCATTTAACAACTAATTGACATTTTATTCATGCTTCTCTTTTGCATCTTTTTGAAATGCCACAAAGGGGGTTCATGTCCTATGCTGAGAGTACAAGAAGAAAGGTTTTTGCAGCATCTAAAACCTCATGATGAAGTAACAGGTAAGAAACTGACAGAATGACTGAGAGAGCATTGCAAGTTTGTATTCCCAAGTATTATGTTTCTTGGAAGCACATAGCTGCAAAGGCTTTGCCATCTCATGGTATCATGGGTTCATATTTCCAATATGGCATCGCTCCATACCCTTGAGCAAAAATGCATTTCGTGCAATGACATCATAACCTTTGGAACATGCAGAATATGGCATGTGAGAAGAAAAAAGCAAACACAGTAAGCATTTTGGATGTCAGCCTTTGCTTAGTAAGTAAGCACAACCTTAATGAAATGAGCATTCAACTATGCGTGAAATTGCAGTTCTTTTCCTGCACAACATGCAACTCACGAAAGAACATTTATTCAACTTTAAGAAACTGTAATGTTGAATGTTGCGGAGGGTTTATAAGTGCTGCTGTGCTGTGCAGGCATCTGACATGTCATCTCCTCTGCAGGATTTGACCTAACAGAGAAGTTCCTTCTACGCAAAGGGACTGTTGCTGAGGACCGGCCTTCATTCCGGCTGGGGGGAACACTCCTCATTAAGCAAACAGAGTGAGCACATCCCACACCTATTGTAGATGTTTTCAGGTGTTCCTTGAAACTGCATAGTTACATTGGATAATACATGAAATATTATTCATTAATTCAGTATCCACTTTTCTTCAAAATGACTTGCAGCATTAGGCTTGTATACTAAGCTACTTATAAATAAATACCTATTTAGACAACACTGTAACATGTATTGGAGCAATTTAGGGTAAATATGTTGATCATTAGCACTACTGCAGGAGGTGAGATTCAAATCCAGGTCTTTTGATTACAAGGCAATCGCTGTAATTGCCACACTACAGGCTGCCTCTGTACAGAACAACTATGATTTTGATGTAACGATATAAAACAAATAATTAATTCAGTTTTAAGTGGCATGCTATAGATCTACATTTTAAAATGGTGTAGATACATATTTTTACATCTTAATATACATTAATCTTCATGATGCTTATTTACTTCTTGAAAATGTAGCTCAGAGCAGTATGTAGATTGAGTTTTGACAACTGATTGTGTAATGCAACGTGATTACTGAGGACATCTAGCCCTTTAAAAGACAAATTTCTAACCCTTGCATGAAATAAACCCCCCCACACACGCTGTTCGGGGTTTGAAAGCAGGCCAGGGCATATATTGGGTTTCAGGGCTGCAAACCAATATTTTCTCACAGTGTAGGCTAGCCTGCGGCTCTGCTGATATCCGGAAGAATGAGCAGGGACCCTAACTTGGGTTACTGGGAGGCTGACACGGTGTGACCCAGATATCAGTGTTCTCTCTGAGATAATTCCATTCGCATTCACTAATAAGGACAAACTGTGAGGTGAGCCATGAGACGTGTTGAATAATTTGGCGAGAATTAACGCACAGATGGATGAGGAGGGCTCGAGGGTAAAGGGAAGTAGCTGATGCTGGACAATGTTTAAGAAACCCAAGACCGGAAATAACGTAAAAGAAATAACGAGTAAGATGTCAGTGGTGACAAAGATGTCCCTTATGTGTATTAAGCTTTTTTTACACTGTGCAGATAGCATTCCAATGTGTGGTCCTGCTGTCATGTTTTATTGCTGTGTTAACTGAAAAAGAGTCAGTGTCAAAACTCATTCATTTGTCATTTGCACAGTTTATCAGGGTTATTTATTTTTGGGTTCATATCACTTTTAAACAGTTATGGAATTCATTTCAATTCAGTTACTCTTGTGAACAAATTGTCTCCTCATGCAGCTGTATTATCTTTTTGACTATCATGAAAAGATAAATAGATGGATAGATGACAGACAGATGTCTTTCTTTGGTTGAATTTTGTAAAATGCACTATAGAATCGGTCAGTTTTCAAAACCTTACCAAGCCTTGGGATTGAAAGGCAGGATGTTGACCGAGTCCTCATCTCCAATTATCTGCGTGGCCTGACAGGTGATGGCACTCGTCAGCTGGAGTGGAATGGGGCCCCTGCACAAACTCCAAACATCTCTCACTTTACTCTCAGGAAATGCGGCCTGGATCATCTTTCCCAGGTCTGGATAATGTTCAGCCGGCACTGGGGCCCGATTGATACAGTTACACGGAGATGGAAGTGTCTGCTATCCTGGAGCATGCTTTTTAAGAGATGAAGGATTAGTTCAGTTCCTGGGTTCCAAAATAAACCTCTTCAATGTATTTTCCAGCCCTAAATTAACTTTTGCTGTCTGTTGATGTGTACGTGATTTTGCAGTTGACGCTATTTTTATGAGGTCTGTTGCAGTGTGTGCTGGACTGAGTTGTTGTGCTCCTTTGATTTGTTTACTCATTTGATGATTTTAGCATACGCTTGCACTTGTATCCCCGTGTTACATCACACACCTCTAGGGTATCTTAAGATACCCTCACTGTGTACATCAATGCCAACAGGGCTGTCAGATCCTCAAAAGTGCTTGTGTGTAAATTTTTTGTGCTGTCTGAATAGTCTGTACAAGTAGAAATTAGAATAAGCAAATATGATGACTTAAATAAGAACCCCTCTGTGTTTGACTCCCAGGCTAGTGTAAACTTTTGTTTTTCAAAGCTTTGTCCTTGTACTTGCATTATTCTGAAAATCTGCATAGCTTTTCAGTGGATTTACAGGAACCTCGCCCAAACATTTGACATTGCACTCCTAATTGCAGTATTTGTTACTAGTCCACTGTCTGCTTTAAACCTCTTTTCTCTTTTCCTTAAGACATACAGTAATAGAATAACTGCCCAATTAAAAACTTGTTCTTTATGCAAATAGCAGCATCACCTGGTTCTTTCAGTTGTGTCCAATTGTTTCATCGTAATGAGAATGGGAGCTGAGGTCAGGAATCGAGGCTTCAGCTAACAGACCTCCGTTTACATAGTTCTGGAGCTTCTCTGCAAAAAGTAGAGATGAAAACACTGCTGGTGTGACAGTCTATTTGTGACTGAAGTGTTCTTCATGTGAAAGGAACATGCGGGTAGTGAAGTACACTATGTACATTCTTTAACCCTCCAGGCCTTAGAGGTCATTACAAGCATTTTACATGTACTCACAGTTTGTCTTGAAATCAAAGCAATCCCCAAAGCGCCCTAAATCCGTTTCCCCACTTTCAGCCTGTGTTGCATGCTTCTTTTTGCCAGTTATATTTGACCGTTCTGAGTGGAGGTCCTTAAAGAGTGATTGCGTTCAATGTTAAATTTCAGCTGAGAAGGGCTTAGTGAATTGTTCTGGTCAGTGCTTCCCATAAAGCTGGCTTTAATTTGCAAGGTTTGGACCGCATTGTCCTTGGCATCTATTTAATGTTTGTTGAAAGAATAGACCATATGCAGCTTAGTATCCAGAGTGGCTAGCCAATGGTGTTCCTCTTTTTATTTAGATTTTTTTGTGCTTAATGGTAATTTTCTTTGGACCCTAGAGCTGCACACTTATCCTCTATCTTTGTCCTCCAGCAAAAAGCATGTGATCTTCCAACAGCTTCAAGTCACTGCATATATCATTTTAATAATACGCCACAACGAGCTGAGCAAATTTAGGGAACACACTGTGCAGGAGAACATAACTCTGGGAGAACAGATTATCTATTAGAGCAGAAACTAATTTCCAGACTGTCTCATGTGGCTTTTGCGCCCTGGTGGACATAAGAATGCATAGTGGCTACACTGGATGGTGATTTCACCCATACCAATTTAGCTCAGACATTTATTCATTTATTTCTGCTACTGAGATCACATTTTATTGCATGTATGAATTAAATATGCAGGAAATAACTAAAAAGTGTTGATTCAAATAGTGATGAGTTTTGAATTGTTATTCAGTACAAGAGTTCTAAATCTAATTTCGTTTTCTAATGATTTTATAGAAATTAGAAAAATGCAATGCAGTCATTTTGTGTCATGGGAAAAATGTGCATTGGAATGAGAAGTATTTTGCCTTTTTAAAGGATTGTCCATTTTTTGATCAAATTTGTCTCATGAAAGAAATGCCACTTTTGCATTTGTGTAAATGTCGTGGTGATCTAAAATTTTCCAGATTTATTAGTAAGACCCACAGGGTACAGGTATGTGCCTTCTTGTTTAATCTTCTTACGTGGTTTGTTTGCTTTTTCCTATGATCTCCTGAGAATAGCCCAGGCATTATAAAGCTGTTTTTGTAAGTAGATGTTATGAAGTTTATCCAGTTCAATAAATTAAAGATACGCATCAATCATAAGTGATTTTCCCTTTTGTATGACCATGATATTCTAAACGAAATTAGACGGACTAAATAAATCACAATAAATCAAAGCATGGTACAGGAGAATATATTGCACTGGAATGAAGGCTGTTAAAATGTACTGTCATCAAAAATGTTTGGCAGCCTACATGCCAGACATCAGCATTATGAATTATGCTATTAAATTAAAAATGTTTATTTGTTATTAATGAAATATATTTATTTTACTCTTTTGATTGCACTGCCCTTAATGATAACAAAGTTTAATCTAAATAGTCTAAAAACAGTTTATGTGATGGACCGTACTTGTTATAGCTACAAGGTAGACTTGAAAAAGTAATGGAAGTGGAAGTGGAAAGTAATAACAAAACCAGAAATGGTCAGTCCTGGTTCTCCATTACATGGAAATGAAAGCTCAACTCTGTACAAGAGACAAACTGCACCCAATTGTATTTATTTTTTCAATGGGGTTTCAGAGATTTTGATTTAGAGTCTGCCTATAGCAATGTCTTGATACAATAGGTCAGGTTTTCTCATTATGTACTTAAAAGACTGCACAATAATCCTAGAGGACATATAAACTTTTTAATCTAGGTCATTGTATTGATTACCAAAAGATTTAGTATATCAATTTTCAGGATCTGAACCATAGTGATATACTTAAGGCAAAACTACCCACAACAGTTGTGAATGTAATGTTGGAAACTATTGGTTTTAGTCACTTCATCTCCTGTTACTGTGTTTGGATTTAGACTAGAAGGCTATGATGATCAACTGATCAGCAAAACTGCTGAAAGAATAACCAAGTTTGCCAACTTTTTCACATTACATACAATTTGTGCTCTGAGTTGTATATTGCATTCAATGAAAGCACTTTCCAAATTTATTAAATTAGGTGTGGGTTGGAATCCAGCTCAGACTGTGTGGAGCTGCATGTTCTCTGTCCTCACTGTCTGTGTGGGTTCCCAATTTCATCCCATAGTCCACACTTACATTTTGGGTCTGTGTGTGTGTGTGTGGCCAACCTACAATGGATTGACATCCCATCCAGGGTTTGGCTTCCTAGATTTGAGCCCAGCCATTCTGGGATATCCAGACCACTCAGCATAAGCAATTAAGAATAATGGGTAGATGAGAATAATAGGGGTTAAGCATCTTTAATTTGGAGACAAAGGATATCCAGATAATAAAGGTATGATGCATGGACAAGTTGAACAAGTTAAGAAGATAACTGTACTGAAGCAGTATAATTCACCTTCTTCTTTAGTATAGTTTGTAGAGAAAAGATGTTACATGCTAAAACTTTATTTTAATAACATTTTTTATGAAAAATAACTGCTTTTTACCCAGATTTGTTACCATCTCTGGTTCTGTTTCTATGTTTTTTGAATGATTTTTCTCTTTCTGTGGATAATGTGTCCTATTTTTAGCAAGTTTGCTAGCAACATGAACTTATATGTGTTATATTAATAGGATATAAAATGTATATTGATGTATGTAAATAAATCTGTGTTGCATTGTGTGTTCTTTCAGATTGGTATTTCCCAACGGGCTCCCAAATGAATACTCCCTTGTTGCCACATTCCGCCTTAGGAAAACCACTAAAAAGGATCGCTGGTATCTTTGGCAGATTTTCGATGAATCTGGAAGTCCTCAGGTTGGATATGTAACATTATATTTTACAGGTGTCCAGAGATAGGAAGTGGGACTTAGGAATACAATATTCTGTTACTGCTGCTAAAGTACATTTTTAGAGAAATTGTACTTTTCAAAGTATTCTTTGACATCAATACTTTCTACTCTTACTCAAGTATATTTTTAAAGTTCCGTTACCCTTTTTTGTTATTTTGGAATTTTTCATAAGTAATGTTTTTTTCACATTTAATGTTTTAACTGTCCTTTTATAAATAACTAAGTAAATATCACTGCAAACTTCTGTCTTCTGTGGATTTCAGTTACAGCTCATTTTAAGGTGAACCAGTAAAAATGTTTTTTCAAAGTCAGTGTCTTCTCATGATCCCCTTATTGTGGCCAGACTTTCTTCTGCAGTTAAAAGCAATACTTTGTTATACAAAGTTGTGTGTAACTCATTTATTCTTACCATCCATGTGAAACTTGACTTTATTTCATATCATTGTGCCATACTTTCACGGCACTCATGTTGGTCGACTCTGTCTCTACCAGGTTTCTCTAATTGTTGACGGTGCCAAAAAAGTGGTTGAGTTTGCGGTGCGTGGCCTCCTGAAGAACAGCCTCCACTACACGTTCAAGAGCCGTGACCTGCACATCCTATTTGACCGGCAGTGGCACAAGCTGAGTCTGGCAGTGCAGACCAGCATCCTTTCTGTCTATGTGGATTGCAAACTCATTGAGAGGCGGCTCACGGATGAGAAGGACCTCGTGGATGCCAGAGGCCGCACGGTCATTGCTACACGAGTTGAGGATGGTCGACCCGTGGATGTGAGCAGTCTTTAGACACCATTCCCAGTCTTACAAATGATGTTGAACTGTTGGCAAGTCAGCAGTTGTTCTTTATGTCATATCATATATCATATCATACTGTAGCTGGTTATATCATATTCATGTCATATTCATTTTTCTCTTTTCTGTAGATCGAACTGCAACAGATTTTAATCTACTGTGATCCGAAAATCGCAGCGATAGAAAACTGCTGCGAAATGCCAGGTTCCAAAGTAAGCTCTCCTGTGATTAAAATAGTCCCATTAAGTCAGAAATTATTCATGAAAGTGGGCCTTGAGTACAATTTGGAGAAGGGTCACTTAGGGATTTAGTTGACAGAACAATTTATAATAACTGATACGAAAACCTGGGCAGATGTGAAGGCTCATTGATTGAGCTGTAAGGTTATACCCAAAATGCAGCTGTTTTTACTTTATATTGATGCTGAGTACAAATAAAAATCATATTAATGTGGCAAAGTTAAACCTAAAGCTGTGTAGAACAAAAAAATTGCTGCTTTTTATTGTTACCATCTGTGTCTTAAGTTATAGATCAATAATAAAAGCAAAGTAGAGTTAAATTGAATATATAGTTGAGTAACATATTGAAAGACTGGATTAAGGATCTATATCTTAGAAGTATACAAAGGTATAAAGTCAGTATAACTATATAATAGCGAAGTTAATGTTTATGCAATAAAAGTTGCAATATATTTGTATATTTATATTGTAATATATCTGTAACCTTCAGCTTAAACCCACACTCAGCTAAAAAGGTTCACAAAAGAATTTGCCTTCATGTTTCAATAACTTTCTTTCCAGTGCGAGCAAGTGGATGTCACACAGAGAACACCTCTGCCACTGGCCAGCAGCTACTTCCCAACAGCTTTCTCTCAGCCAGCACTGCACAAAAGTGACGCTTGTCAGTGTTTGGCGGAGAAGGTACGTCCCTTTCAGACTAATTACCCCATAATGGCAGAGAGGACTGTGTGTTCCTTGGGCATCAGGGGACTGCTGTTCTGAAGCATCACTGCCAGTCCTTGCCACTAATGCAGCACACTATATTAAAATTGCAATTAAAGCACATTTATGCTTATGAACATTCTTGGATGACCATCAAGAAAAAGACAGAGAGAAAAAGACTACCTGAAACCACAGGTTTGGCATGAATGCAACGGCTAGGGGCTGTGATGTAAGATTTTTTTTTATATTTCTATAGGTGTATCATTAAAGGTTCATTGAAACCCTTTTAACAAAGACTATGGCACGAAAGCCTCACTTAGTTGCAGTTATGTTGTGTGGGGGGTTAATGTAGGAGAATGAAATAGTTATCACAGTTATTATAAGATATTTCTTTTTAGGGGGAGCAAGGATTACCAGGCTTGGCAGGACTTCCGGGATTAAAAGGAGATAAAGGTGACAAGGTATGGTTCATGTTTTTCATTTTCCATGTAACATTGTGCAGAAACCAATAAAATATACAAATAATGTCCACAAAATGATTATATTTTATGTATTACATTTGTTACGCTCCTTAGTTTGGATCACAGTATTAATTTGACATACATTTTTAGGCGAAATATGGGACCGTTAATTAAAAAAAAGACCGATTACTCACCTGCGATAAATGACACATTTTCTTTTAAAATGAAGTATTTTGAGACTAAAACTGCTTGTGTTTGAAGAATGCCTCTGGGCTGCAGGGTAGTGGAAAGCGTTTGCTTCTGTCTCACACAGAAAGTGGAGCCACAGATTGGGAATGACTGGAATCCATTAGGGTGGACAGGTGCGGATCCGCCTATTAAGGACTGGTGCCCTTTGGGGTCATTGGCCTAATTGCCATTGTGTGGTCTGGGGGCAAACACATTTTTCAGGGAGAGACTTTGTTTGGATTTGGTAGGCGATGAGGAATTCTTAACCGGGAACAGTGGCCACACTGGCAATAAATCATTAGACTTGGTGTCAATGACAGAAAGGAAAAGGAATCTGTTAGTTTGTGCTGTACTTCCATGACAGAGTAGTGCAACTAACTAGAACAAGCTGGAGCGCTGTGTTAGACTCGAGTTTGACTCAAAATACTTTACATATTCCAAAAAGAGTGTACTTCCACAGATATCAACATTTTAAATACGGTATTTGATCATTTTTACCCTATGCTAAAATGTAATCTTGGAGGATGCTGCTGTAAGTACATCTGAAAATTCTCTTGCATTTAATATATTATTTTTGGTTATTGTGGCCTTTGATTTTTTTTCAGATCTGACCCTGATACCGTGCGTAACATTGCACTTGGTGCACAGGGTTTTAGTCTCAGTTCAAGCATATGTCTCATAGATGAGAATGATCCTGTCAGTGACAGCTGCACACACCTGGAGAGGTATAAAGGGGGACAAACACATCTACTAAGGCTGGCATGTAGCAGACTTCTATGCCACTTTGTTTTAACCAGCCCAGGTTTGATTGCCAAGGCACGAGGGTCTACACTTAGAAGAGTGGAGTATGTGTCCTATAATGCTCATGTTGTTAATTCAGCCTTCCTGGCACAGTTTGCATTCCTAATGCGTGACTAAGGTGTGTGTTGGAATCAAACAGCACATTTGTATATGATTGAAATTAAATTTAATACCTTGGGTTGTTTGAATGTAAGTGATTTGTTTTCCTCCAACAGTCATACTAAAAATGGGTGAGTGAAAGTACATTAAAGTACTTAAAGTACTTAAATTTAACACCATAGTCCAAATGCTACATTTTATGTAATAGCTGAGGTATGCTACAAAGATTATGTACCTCTAATTTTTCAACAAACCCATTCAGTTCCTCTCACAAAAATTATTGTGGGCTCCAATAAATATGGTGAAATTACATCATTATCAATTGTAGTTTGTAAGTACTTATATTTTGGGCATTAAGATGGCTGTTGTAATCCAAGAGGGTGTTTGCAGAGGGTTTATCACCCTGTTCCTCTTAGATGACAATGTAGGATTGTGCAAGATCCTCCTGACATAGGCGGATGAACCCTGTGGGATGCTATGGGGCTTAGGTTCAATGCTGGATGGAGAATTGTCAGAATTAGCAGGGGAATACAAGGCTTGTGTCCCATGACTTATATATCCTCCTGTCTTTCTGACTGAATTACAGTTAATGCGTTCCAATCCGCTCAATGCTACCCAGACAATGAGAAGGTGAGAATTAATCAAAGACCCCTACCCATATTAATACTGATCCTTTTAGGCAGAGCCTGGTTTTTCTAAACATACCCTGCAACAATTGCCGAGTTAAATCTCAAAGGCCTCCTGCCTCGTCTTTACCGTTATACAAGGATAGATACAAATCTGTATCACATTTCACTGCGGGTACTGTACCTGAGGATTCACAGAGATTGTATCTACAGATTATCCAGCTGTATGTCCTACTAGGTACCATGTGTAGCTGTGTGTGGCATAATGCCAAATGTTGCATCCATTAAAACTTGCAGCTCCCCTCCTCAACTCTTTAGTCTCTGTGAAACTTTGAGGTGCTCAAACAGCTGAGAATTGCTCGAGGTAGCAGGTAGTTTTGTAGGTTTAGGAAGTACCCCTACATGTGAAAGGTTTTAGAATAAAGTCGTCGGTGCTTGCTCACTTTTGTAAAAAATACATTGATAAAACTGCAGGCTATGAAGAAAATATGGGTAAAACCCTTGGATAGGCAACATTTACACCGTTGGACAGAATATAAGGGTTAGTACCATTTAGTCAAGTGGAATCTTGAGAACTGCTTGTACGTTTGTAGGAGAAAGTTAAAAAAGTTACCATTGGCTTTTTCATACATGGCTTTAGACTGCAGGCATTGAGAACATACAAACTCTGCATAGAGAGTGAGAATTTGAACCCAGATCCTGAACCACATGCCAAGCATTGTGAAGCACAGAGACAGAATTTGCTATGTTTGTGTTTAGCTGTTTGATTCTAGAACACACCTTCGTCACAGACATTTCAGGTAGGGTGATATGCACATCGATGTGTACTATGAAGCATTACTTTCTACCCATCAGAGACTGATCATGGTAGTCACTTGTTCCTGTAAAGAAGGCCCCCCGCTCTGAATTAATTTTCTAAGTTGTGGGATGTGTAGACACCACTTTCCTTTAGCTGTAAAAGCACATTTATGACACGCTTAATATGACTGCACCACCATGGGATTTAGTGACTGTTTTGAAGAGTTTATGCAGTAGTGTTACTGCTCTCTAAATTACAATAATATGATGACTAGCTGACTACAGATCAAATATATTCTGTTCTCCTTTTAATGGTTGTAAATTCTCCACCCTTCCTCATCTATCAGACTTAATTTTTACAAGATTAAAGCTTCAAGTCATGACAGCCCAAGGCCTGCACAAATGCATATTCAGTATAGGATTGCTGGGTACTTACAATAATCTCTCGGGGACTTCCACTAATAAGAAAACGACGTACAGCAGCGTTAAAACAGAGCTGACACTTTAAAGTGTACACAACAATCATAATTGAATGTGAGGTGAAAATGCTGCCACAGCAAATGCAGCCCTACATAGGTGACAGGTAACCAGATCTGAGGTACATGACATTGTCAAAGTTAGTTCCTTATATCTCCACCTTACACACACGTTCAGGATTCAACATGTGTTACCTTGATGGGCCTCTGCTCTTATTAGCAAGGAGAACATCAGTCAGAATATTTACCCAAATTATCATGATGTTTAGTCCAAGTTAATTGGAATTAACTGCACTACAGTGATGTTTGTTTAGGTTACAATGGATTTATTTTAGATGGGGTGCTCCACAAAAAAAAACATATTGTACATGCCATGAAAAGACAGAAAGAAGATCCTAATTCATCAGGAAGGTATTAAACAGTAGTGATTAAGCCCAGGCCTTGTGGGAAATTAAAGAGATAAATAGTGGGTTATAAGAAGGCTGCTTACTTGAAGGAAAATCCATTTCCAGTTGCTTTCCACATAAACCCAGTGCTAGCAGAGATATGGTCCAGAATGCAAAATTTTAAAAAGAGGGGGAAGTAATTGATTTTTTTTTCTTTTTGCATTAAATCCAGGCTGTTTTGCTTTGTATTATTTATATTTTCTGTTATGGGTGCCAGCTTTTTAAACAAATCATTTCAAACTGAATTTTTCATTCATAATGCTCACACTTTGAGTAGTTTCCCTTTAGCTACAAAATCTGATCTCACCACAGTAAAAATTTGGAGCCCAGTATCTATTTTAAATTATGATTTTCTTTTTTTGAGCAATGAAAATGAAGGGACACTTGTTGAGTATAAAAATGTTCCTCTTTGCAGTGAACAATAGACTGAATTAAGTTTCTTGAGGCTGATCAAAGCTAATACTTTTGTAAATTTGGGTCATTTAAGAACAATGAGAGGTAGTGTCGCATGAGGGAATTATTTCTAGGGGAAATGAATGCACCTTGAAAGACCTATAAATATAAAAGAATTAGCTGTTTAGTTGTGTCTTTTGAGTCTGCCTCTTGCCAGTTCCTGATCATTGAAGATTATTGTGAAGGAATGTCTGGAGCAGTTAGAGACTAGACTGAATAACTTGTCTTGCTGGCCTTTTTTTGAGAACACTCTTTTTAACGATAAGTATCCTTAATCCAAGCCCTTTTGCAGAAAAAAATATATAAGCATAGAGGCACACTGAGAAAAACATAAACTACAGCTGAGAGTTTAACAGTCTCTCAAGTAAGCTTGCGTAGCTGTAATCATTATACAAGGCATTCAGTGATGGTAATCCTCTTATTGGGGTCCAAGTGAGCCATTACCTGTGGGAAGAAATAGAGTAATGTACTATGGAAATTAAGGTAAAACTGCAAAACTTTATACTGGAAAAGGCACTGTAACTGGATGCTTGCGTATTGCTTGGGAGAAGTAAAGCAGGAATTTGCTGTAAATTTGGAAAGGATAAAAAAGTAAACGAAAACCATCTCCTTTTTCCTGCATTATTTGTGGTTTTGTTATATTTCATTCTTTGGGGGAGGAGACTCTCACATAACAGTACAGATATGATTATGACGGAACATTTGTCACATATCACACCAGGGCCACACCCACTCAAGCGTCACATTGTGTTGCCTCCTGTTGGATGCAGGAGTTGACCGCAACTACAAACCAAACAAAGTTACTGTGTGCCTGGGAGATGTAACCCTCCAATTATCGGGTAACACTATCCACTGGTGCAGCTGCTGTGCCGCTGTGTTAAAAGGGGGCCTGGAGCAGCTGTAACGGCAGGATCATTGCTCAAAAACGCTTTTCCAAATCCACTAACTAATGTGTCAATAAGGAGCCAAGTAACGTGTTGCCTACAATTACAGGGAGAACCTGGGGAAGTTGGCTACCCTGGGAAGCCTGGTTTGAAGGTACTCCTCTATAATTCTTGTTTTTGCCCTATCTGTTTCCTTTATCTATATGCAATGTTTTGGTTTAGTGATTGTTCTTGGCTCAGAGAAGCTGAGCACAAAGAGGTTTTTCCTGCCCACTGTCAACACCCCAAATCCAAGTTCTGCTTCCCTGTAATCAGTGATTTCATTCAAGGCCATGGCTCTTTGCAGCGTGAAATGCGTTGACATTCTGATTCCTCATTATCAGTACTTTGCCCAAAGAGCAAGAACCAACATAAATGAAATGGAATGAAGTACACTAGCATTGCAATCACATTTAAACCCATGCTATTTTAGAGCATGAAAGTTTATCTTTTAAATTATTAAATTTTCATTTCAACAGTGTTAAAATGGGAGGTCTAAAGCTCTAGTGATTACTTTTATTTGAATAATTTTAGTAATTAATGCAATCCTGCCCTTAGAGCTAGTTGTCAAAGACAGGTTTATTTTGGTGACTTGCTGAATTTCTCTTTTCTGGTAAAACCAGTGTAGTGAAAGTAGAGTTAAGTGTCCTTTTCCTCTGGTTTGACCCACATAAGACATTATTTGTGAGAATGGAATGAAGAAAGGCTTCTAGTGAGTGACAGCTTCCCTAATAAACATTATTACTGCTGCATGTGGAATGTTTGTAAATCCTGTTCATGTTTCAATAGACAGCATTAAGCATGCTAGAGACCTATAGGCTAGTAAAACTTTTACTTTGTTTAAGACATACTGGAACATCAGTATAGCTACCAAACCTGCATTTACTTTCACTACTGGGTTGTATTGGTCAAAAAGAAAGTCATCCTGAAAAACACCCATTGGTACAGTAACTTTTTTATAAACTGCTTTTTATCTTTGAGTTTCTTGGAAACCATTATTATATTTCAATTATTTTTATTTTTCAATTATTGTATTGGGTTGATTATGCATTTGAATTGAAAGGGGAAAAAGTAGTTAACGTAAAAATTGTTTTAACTGGGAGTCAAAAAATGTCAGGAGACATTATGTTAATGAGACAGCTTTCTTCTAATTCTTCAGGGTGACCGAGGTGTAGATGGAAAACCAGGCCTGGATGGCACCCCTGGACCTAAGGCAAGTCTTAGAAATATGGCATATTTAACAAATGACAGGAATTGTTTACTAGAGCAGGAGAAAAATTTAATGTGACCACACTCTGGAATTAAATAGCAGTTTCTTCCCTTGTGCTGTCCTGTCAGTGACACATCCATGAGGAACACACCTACCCTGAAGCATTACACAATTAATTTTGCAACAATTTTATTTTATAAATGGATTTTTATTTTATTTAACAGTCAAAAATTAGGGGTTTTGGGGAATATTTCCAGTGTGTCTTATTTGTGTCTCACACAGACAGACTCCTGAAAAGTTTCTGCCTAAAGAGTTTACTGTACTTTACTGTATGATGCTTCTGTATCATTCCCAAGTAGTGTAACATCACCTCTTGTTACACTGCATGTAGGTGGCTTAAATGCATTCAAGGTTGTAACTATCCTTTCACATTAAAAGTTATGTATTAGACAGTAACTTCCATTTGTCAATGTATGGCAGACATTAAGTGAAGTGAAGAATACATTTTGCATTGAAAAGGGAGCTTTCAAAGGCTGTTTATTTGCATCCTATCAATCGATAAGGAATTACCAAGCATTGTTCCCATGAAGAGGTAGCCATATTGCATTCGATTGAACCCTGATAAATGTCCAAATAAGTGTGTGTGACATGCATAGATATACAGGTTCTACAGTGGATCTGTGGCAATAATGAAAACACCTCCTCTGGGGATGTGCGCAAAATAATCTAGAAGTTTTACATCTGTGGTCTCGACTTTGTCACCACAGGGGGAGCCTGGAACTGCTGGGATCGATGGTGAGAAGGTGAGAGTTGCCTTCAGCTTTGCCGCCTCATCTAGGCCCATAAATATTGTATTGCCAGACCCTTGTCTTGGATTAATGATTTGGGGGTTATTTATCTCAGCACAAATAGCATCATGTTCAAATTCGATTATTTTCCTGTGTGACTTTCACACCAGTCACTGATCGCATGGCAAAAGCAGGGTGACAGAACAGCTAAGTGTGGTCCTTTGGGTCAAACCAGCATAGAGCAAAGTCATATTAAAAGGCTTTTCCTGTATGAAGGAAGAATGTGTTTTGCACATCTGTCTAGAGGCTGTCAATGAGGTTGGCGTACCAATTCATGGTCTCAAATTCCAATTCTTTTTAAAAATTACTTTTATGGTAAAAGCACTATGAACATCACAGATTTCATGTCTTACTGTTGTAGAAAAAGGACATTTCTGAAAAACCTGACACTTTTGTTCTTTAGCCATTAATCCTGGACACCTGTTTTCTGGCGTAAAATAAAGATTGAGACAACAAAAGGAAAGGAAAGGAAAGTTCTTTGATTTTTGATTTTATTGATTATGAGGGCATGGTGGTGCAACAGTTGATGCTGATGCCTCATAACTTCTGGACATAATCTGTGTACAGTTTGCATTTTCTGTGAGTTTCCACTGACAGTCCAAAAACATGTGCTTCAGGTTATTTGGTGATTGTAATTTGTGCGCCAGTGTGTCTGTGTGACTGTAAGGGACCAGCATCACATCCAAGGTATACACAACTGCAGAACTTGTGTTTCCCACATAGGGGCACCACAGTACTGCCAAGACAAGTCTTCAACAAGTAGATTAGAGTATGGATGCAGTAATAAGAATGCCACATTTTAAATTATATTATCAGTTTGAGAGGTCTGTGATGGACTGGTGTTCGATCCAGGGTATAGTTTCATAGCTTAGCCCTCAGCGATTCTGGGATAGGCTCCGGTCTGCCGCAGCCCTAACCAGCATAAAGTGGCTAAGGATAATGTATGGATGTAATTTGAGTGGTTTCAAATGACCTCATGTTCTCACTCTTGATCTACGGCATGGTGACTTTATGACTGATTGCTTTTTTACCTGTGAATGGTGGTTTTATGACCGAATCAGCCACACTCCACAGTCATGTCTTGAATGTGGGGCAGTCTCGCAGTAGGAGTTGTCTGCACTCCAAAAATGCATTTAACATCTTGAAAATGCGTACAGGACTACGTATCTGTCTGAAAATAGCTCCAGAATTATTCTGAGAATGTTTTGTTTCAGATTTAGTAGTGAATTTTTGCCTCTGTTGTACTCTGTCTCATAATGTTACTGCAGCTCCCTAAAAATTAAATCTTCCTGTGATATCATTAGCTTGCTGTGCAGTTTGCATATACAGGCAAGCCCTGGTATATGCTATTTTGCTATAACACATATAGCCTTTTAATACCAATGCATGGTTTGCACAATAGAACCTATAAATTCGGTATAACACAGAACCAGAATGCAGCAGCAGAAATTAGTCTACAAGAAATCAAGAAATTCTAAGTTCCCACACTAGGTGACAAGTTTGTTCCTGTCCCATGTATATATACCATGTACTACTGTACAGTAAGGCAAGCTAAAGAACATACTTTGCTAATATACTGTCTCGCGTTTGCTTTGTTTTTACATTTTTGTGGAATGTTTCCATTTGAAACTCATAAATAAAATGCAATCCATCAAAATGGAGGCAAAAAAGTAGAAATGCTTGTAGGAAAAATTAAAAAGAGTGTAATATAGTTTGAAAAGTGCATAGGATAGACCTGTTGAAGTGACTAAAAGTACTGAGAGGCGAGTCAGCCAACACAACTCACGGTCAACTGTTCTCTTCATAGTACAGTAACAGTTCATTACAATAAATTGTTTTATTTTAAATTGTTCACATCACTTACATTTAACAAATTTGTGCTGCATGGTTGCTACATGGTACAGTTGCTGTGTGGTTTTAGTGATTTTTGGAAAAATTGGTTTGGAGGTTCTTGGATGGGTTGAAAACACACTTCTCATTTAAAATTATGGAAAATACGATGTTGATATCCACATTTTCAATGTGCACAGTGTTTTCGGGAAACAATTAAGGGCATAAACTGAGAGTTACCTGTATGAATATGTTTTCCTTACCTTGAAAACAATTCTTTGTTGACTTTAAACAAACTGGAAAAATAACTTGAAATGGCAGCTGTTTTCAAGCTAATTCCAAACTAATTTTCTAAACTGGTAGCTGTATACCTCTGTATGAAGTTGCTCTACACACGTTGTGCTATGTTGCTACGTTCCTAAAAGCTGAGGTTATCATGTCCCTGCTGGTCTTACAGTAGCCGTGAAAGGACTTATCCACAAGAGACCTCAATCCCCTTTTCAGACTTAGCGCTCTGTGTCTGTGATCCTTTAAATCTTTTGCACAACTGGAGCTCAAAGCTGCCACCCTCTTTCCGCTCAGGCTTTTTATAAGGAAATAGCTGTCTTTTAAAGAAAATGGCTGGAAAAAACAAAGTATAGTCAAACAATTCCTAAGTGTGTGAAACAACAAAGCCTTATGTTTCTTATACTTTTGTTGCCATTTTTTAAAAGATGCAGTAGCATGTTCAAAGACTAAAATTCTCTATTGTAAAAAGTGCAAAACATGTATTTGTTCCATCTAATGTAGAGTATTGATGGCAAAAACCAGCCTTCAGGCATTATACTAATGGTTGAGTGCCAGATTCCTGCAAAAGAAGTTGAAGTTCATTAGCTTGAAAAAAGAACTGGCATAGACTCATATTTCAAGTCAAAGACATAGATTTTATACAACTCCAACAATTTAATTACCCTCTTATCAAGATAACCAATTGCTGTAGCTTTTTAGACATTCTGTGATTAATGTATTGATGTGGCTGAAGGAAACATAAATGATCCTCAGTGAGAAAATTAAGTGCCATTGTTTTTATATGAGATTTCAGTGGCTGCAGCTGCAGACAGAGATAGTGGAGTCTTGGTCCACATTGTAAGAAAGGTGATGAATTTGATTAGACCTCTAAACAAATCTAGAATGGAGATGGGCAGTGGGAGGTACCAAGGAAAGCCAATGCCTATGGTGTATTTCAATGCCTTGGGAACAGCATACATAAATTCATCTGTTACAAACTGGTGGATGGTGTTATAGTTCATCTATATCAGTAAAAGATGTCAAACTAATAGTATGCATTATAAATCTATTTCCTTTTTTCTAGCATTACTTACATGGTTGCATTTTACACATTCTGCACCATATTGACTGAAGCAAAACAATTTTTTTGGTTTTAATTTTACAGCTGTAGTTGATTTTTGTACCCTTTCATTTCTGAAATGTGACATCCTCTGCTATCTCTTGCATACCATTTGCACCTACCTTTTGTTTGAGTTATTCAGCATAATTAATCAACATTCAGTGTGGTCTGGAGAGGTGAAAACATTCATAGTGACTTTGTTGGGTAGGATGAAATGCAGGAAGTGATCCACAGTGATCTCTTTAAATTTAGCTAATTTGTCTTTTTGACTCAGGGTGAAAAGGGAGCTGCTGGAGAGCCTGGTCTCGCTGGAGCACCTGGAAAAGATGTAAGACTCTTCTTTTGATCTTCTATATTGAAATGCATCATTAATTAAATCCATATTTCTTATTGATTTCCTGTGGGTTTACTGAAATCATTTTTTTATTTCTGACCGAAAACATCTCTTTTTATCACGTCTTATGACAAATTTAAGTTTAGCATCTCAGTTTTGTACAGAATTTAAAATGAATGAAAACCATTCAGATAAGAGTGGAATCCGTTTTAAACAAAACTCACTTTAGTGGTTGCTGGTACCTAGGTTAAGCTGTGAAAAGGATCTGACAGTAACTTATGACTGAAGAGGGCTTTTTGCAACAACTTTGATGGTATACCATTCAGAATATCAGCAGTTTCTTCTAAAAAGGGGTCAGATTATGAACTCCAGAATGTTCAATCACACACTGCAGTCAACTCAGTTTCACAGCTTGCATTTCTGCCCCATTTCTCATTCTATAAACAAACTTCTGTTTGCTTGTTTGATTTTTTTGTGTCTAATACCTATCCTTTTTAAGAAGGAATGGTAGCACACAGCCATTTAATCTGTTTAGGTAAGATCAGTACTTCAGTACTTTCTGCCCACTGACACAGAAAGCAACAGATGTGTCAGGTTCCTTGTTCAGTGACCGTGGACAAAGCAACCAATGACCATTATAAAGCAGTTCATGATAATGGATGGATTAGACAGAGGTTTTGATTTTCGAAGATCACACAGTAAAACAACTTGTAGTATAAACAACTTTGTAGTATGTTTATAGGCTAAAATAGTAATATTCCTTTTGAGGACATCCATCTGAGTAAGCCATAGTTGACACAAGATACAATGATGCTTAGCTTTCAAAATTTTGATGGAGTATATCACAGTGATACAGTTGTAGAAATATATTTTGAAATATTACAAAGTCAGGCCTACTCTGCTTCAGGGAAGGAGGCCAAGATATTGCAGCGTCTTCAACCTCTTTTGCCAAAGGGATCACCACTTCCCAAAGCAATTGTTGGTAGGTGAAAAGTTAAGAATGCCCCTCATCTGTACCCCGACTGCCATTAAAGAGAAATACTGCAAACTCACTTCTAAAAAGGACACACATGGGTTAAGTTCTGCTTCAGCAAAGAATAGACCAAAACTCCTACTTCTATTGTCCAGATTTCTTTTGAAACATCACCCTTCTTAGATCCCAGTAAAGCAATTTGCCCACCAGTATTTACTCATTTGGTGAAATCTTGGTTCCTGGAAAAGGACTGTTTACAGACGTCCAGATTTAGCTCAGTCTCGTTGAGCTCATCGCCCTCAACTTTAGAACTTTCTTCAGTGGAGTGAAGTATGAGTGCAGCTCTGCTGTGTCTCGGTCTGTCAGTCTTGCAATTGGTTTGCTGGTGGGAATGACTCTCCAGTTGTCACTCTTAATCATCCTCCATAAGACCAGGAGGTTTATCAGAGTCTGTTTGTAAACAACCGAGTCCCACCAACTTCACTTAAGAAGCTCACAGAAAAAATGAAATGTATAGGGAAAACACATGAAATGAGGAGGGTGGAAGTGTAGGACAGGCTAGTTGCCAACAGACAAAAAGGTCAGGAACAAGAACATGAAAGCGTTTTGGAAGCAGGCAGGGAGAACACAAGTCTTGGTTGTCCTCCTTTGGGAAGTTGTGTTTGTAGTTAACATTGCAGTGAAAGGCTGAAGACATCCTGAGCGCCTGGGAGAGTTTGATGGAACTAAGCCACTGATCATTAAAACTACTTGGATTAAATGTGCTTCTGACAGTATACTTTTGACCTCAGTGACAATTGCTTTTATTTACAATTAATAGAGTACATTCTTGCTTGAGCCTGGTGTAAAGTCTGAATAGTTGAGGACACTTAAGGTTAACTGTGTAACTGATGATGGTCTATACCTAGTTTAATATATCACTAGCTGAATGACCTGGCACTGCCTGGGTCAAAAAGATGTAGTGGTGGAGAAGTAAAAAGTAATAGTAAGTTATATAATTACAAACCTGTTTCACCATTAAAGTGGTTGTATTTAGCACCAAAATATTGTTAGTGCTGTCAGACAGGCAAGTGCCGCAGAGAGTAATGTGTGCCAGTCATAGTCGAGTGGAAAGAAAAAAACGAAAATACAGTACGTATATTGTCAAACTTTATTACTCTTACAACACTCAAGTGTAAAGCTGTGTGTGTATGAGTGTGCATGTGTGTGTCACAAAATCAATCACCATCTACACACACTGTGCATGCAACATCAGTATTCCTGCTTCTCAAAGCCTTGTCAAAGACCAAGTTTTAAATTTTCAAAATAGTGAGTAGCCTTTTTGGAGTTTAATGAATTTTACACAAAAAACTTCACTTAGGATAAGCAGTACCTGTAGACCAAATTTCTGTGGCTTTTCACACATCAGATCAGTCATTACACATGGATGAGATTTTCCATAGATCTTGGAAATTATTCTGTAAATGGGACGATATATGGCAATAGTCAGCAAGCACTTCTCTTATTTTGCCTGCACTTTCAAATAAGGCTGCATNACACATCAGATCAGTCATTACACATGGATGAGATTTTCCATAGATCTTGGAAATTATTCTGTAAATGGGACGATATATGGCAATAGTCAGCAAGCACTTCTCTTATTTTGCCTGCACAATCCATTTTTTGACAGGATAACTACGATATTCTGTGAAATTGTATGATGCCTAATTTGGTGTCAACACTGAACAATTGAATTATGTCTTTGACTAACATCTTTAAGACAAGTTGATTTCTTGCAACTCACAATTCAATACTGAATACTGATTGCACACTCCTGCAATCACTGTGTTTTAGTCCAGCTTAATTTCCTTGTCTGAGTTGTGTAATTAACTGGTAACAGGCATAAGTAGCATTTAATGAAAGCAACCCTGTCAGCCAAGCAAAAAAAATCCATGAAGATTGTGTGACACAAATGCAATTGAACTGTAACAGGCTGCTATACTGATATTTTTAGTTAGCAGCTGATAACCCCTTTGTTTTTCAAATTCAGCATCAATATTGATCTTGTATTCTGTGCAGCCCTAATAGGATAAATAAAAAAACCTCTAAAATAAAGGGTTTTAAAGTTTCCTTTTACAACCCATTTTTTCATGACCAATTACTGTGTTCTTATGTTTGCCCTTTGGCATAAATAACCTGCAGCAAGCCATAGGGGATGAACACAGAAACACCCTCTAACCCAATAGGCATCACTGTACACAATGACAGGGGAACCCCCCCCCCAAGGGAATGAAATCCAACATAAAGATATTGACACATCAGTTTAAACTAAATCCAGGTGTACACTTTATTTACAATGAATAAAGTGCATCTTCCCAGTGACACATCTTCAGACAAACACAAGGATGAAACATATAGGTGAGGTTATAGTTTGCAAAGAATTTAACCAGTAGGTTTGGATTTTGGGAACTTTGTTCACAAAGCCAAACAAGACCTAGGAAAAGGCTGCACCTGTCAGCTCCTTTTCAAGGTCACCCTGGTGCTGGCAAGGTTCACAGGGTGGCAATCACTTGGAGGAAAGGGGTTTCTTAATATGTGTTTATTGGTGTTCATGACACCGTTTGTCTTTCCTTGGTATGCAAATCATTTTCAATTTTCCAAAGCCTGAGGCCCTACTGTGCACATTTTTACAGAATAAAAGTAACAGTAGAGCATTTTTACAGTACAATAGGAATAGTAAGGTCTGCACTGAACAGGAGTTTAGCCGCGATGAAGTGTGAAGCACGTAGCTAATTAAGTTTATCGGGTGGAGAGGCAGAGCTGTAGGGATGACGGATTCAAGATGTTGCAGCTCTGCAAAGCAAACTCTTCTATAAGGGCTTCATCAGTCATATACATAGGCGAGAAAACCAACTTTTCTTGAGCTCTCCTAACTATGTACAAAAAAAGATTAGATGAATGTAAATTAAGCTGCTTTAGCGCTAGTGCTTTTTGAAATAGCAAGAGGATTTGAAAAAAGGTTCTCACCATGAGTGCAAAGTATTCACTCCTGATTTGCCCCTTGCTGTATGTGCTAAAGAGGCGGCAAGATTCTTTCAGCAAAAAATTTTTGGAGTATTAATAGTCATTTCAGTTTGAGCATTAACTGAGACAAATCAGCGTATTTTGAGCTGTGCAGCCTGCTGCCTCCCAGATCCCCCCTTCCACCCCCACACATTTATTGGACCCCCTCTCCGGCCAGCCTGAATGTATCATCCTTGTAGTTTGTTGATTCGTGACAGTCCTTTGACAGCTTGACACCCTGAGAGACCTTGCCTGTAAATTTAGCCTGTCGATATATTAAGGGCTCGTTTATCAGCAATGGCTGGTGTGCTGTAACCATTTATTATTCTGGGCACTTTTCTCAGCTGTCCCTCTATTCACGCTTCAGCAGAAAGAAGCCTGGCTTTGACACAGTGAGCCATCGCTGCGCGGGACGCCCTCAGAATCTCCTTACAAAAGCTACTTTAGCTCTCTGTCTCTCTGTATCAAGATTTGCTCTTCTCACAGATCAAGGAAACAAAATCAGGGAGGGCTACCATAAGTCAAGTCTGAAATAATCCGTGACAGTGCAGCAGCATTTGGAGGTGTGTGCAGACACCTGGCAGGAACCAAACTGGAGGGCTACCTGCTGACAGCTGCTTCTCTCTTTTTCCATAGGGTATGAAAGGTGACCTCGGCCTCGTAGGACACCCCGGCCAAAAGGGTGACAAGGTGAATGAGCCCTTTCAAGAAAGGTGCATGTGATAAACACATAAAATGCACGCCGAGTCCCGCATCCATTATGGAGCATCACTTTCTCATCAGTGATTCATTTGAGCATTAAGTGCCCCCTGCTGTGTGAGTGCTTGTTTGATTGTGGCACAGACACGGTTATGTGCCAGAATCTCATCGCCATGTTTATTTTTGATGAAGGCCCACACCCTTCTTTGCTATTTGTGTGTGATTTATGTGTTTATCAAGCAGAACATTATTTGTAACGGCAGAAGACACACCTTTAAAATAGCTCCAGGTCATTGTAGAAGTCACTGCACATATGATTTTGTATTTCAGATTTTGAACAGCTTACTGTGGTAAGTGGGGTCTGTTTTACAGACCTTTCAGCAGGAAAATACTCACCTCACTACGTTCCAGCATTTTATACAATGCTTCTCTTTTGTACATTTTCTCCATATTTATAAATATGGTTTAGCTTTAAAAAATAAGTTGTCCTTGGATGCATCATCTATCTCCAGAAATATCCAGTTAGACAATAACAGCAGTGACACTTATATTATACAATGCAACGATGCCACAGTTTACAGAAAAATACTAGTCTAAGTAATGATTACTCAGAAGATGATCATTTAAATGTTTGGCACAATATCATACAGTGTCCTTTTGGGACTTTGTTATGTTTAAACTTCTTCCTTTTAGAAAGCTCCAACATATTTGAATAAGTTTTCTTTGGAACAGAAGCCTTTCCAAGACTCATAAGTGCATTCTAGTGTCTGTCTCTTTTTATGTCAGACTTTCTTTAACACTAGGGATTATGTCGTTGAATAGATATGAAATGTCTTCCTCTCATTAAGTGCTTTATTGTATCTGCTTTTTTCCATAAAAGGTTTGAGGTTTATGATTGGAATTGTAGGTGCGCCATATTTTTCCTTGAAGTTTTAATGAGCTTTTTGTTTTTTAATAAAAACCATAAAAAACATGCTTTGATTGAAGCATATCTTCAGAGGCAGAGATTGAAGAGAACAAATCTCTGTGTGCATTGAAACTTATAACAGCTATAGGCTTCAACTTCACACATATAAACTAAAGAATTTTTGCAGATAAACTAATACGCACATTTCACTGTGATATTTATATAGTGTTGTGTAGACCCGAGAGCAAGAGAACAAGCTTAATTCTATGCCTGTGGGCAAACTGTCATTCCCGAGGAGATGTTAGACCTTCACAAGAAGTTCACAAAGGAAGCTCATCCTATATACACTGTCCTTGCAGTTTAATAGTAGATTTTATGACAAAGCAGTATTTTTTGTCACAATTAGCTGCAGCCAGAGTTTGACATAAGGGGCATGTTTAGAGGGCAGTGAATTTTGCTTTTTCATAGTGTCTCTTGGTTGCCTTTCTGAATTGGGTCCCTGATTTTTTATTTAAGGCAAAATTCAGTGCAACAAATTCTATGAAATATACATGAGAAGGGTAGTGGCCTCTGTGCAGCCCTGTGGCACAGATGCACTCAGCAGACAGCTTTCGCTGCCTGTTTCTTGCTGTCCTTCACAGGGATTTGTTTTTATCTTTGTGAACCATCTTCTCCCTGTCTGTACTCCTCCTCCTTACCTAACCTTACCTTTTTTTCAAAGGCCACATGTGAGCTACCACTGAAAGTGTGGAAAGGCAGTTTGGGTTGTGTGCTAGTATTTTATAATTATTTGATTAGTTGGTTGATGCATTTTTCCAATTTTATATATTAAGTTGCTCAAAATTATTTACCAATTTATACAGCAATATAAATGACACTGCTTCAGAGTAACTGCCTTCTACAAAGGTACTACAACAGGAAATAAGAATCTTACAAAGGTGCTTTGCTTGAAAGACAACAGCTCTAGCCGTTATGCTATCTGCTGCCTATTTATTCATATTACTTTAAGATTTATTTATTTCAAGCTTCATTCATTTGATGGGGTAGATTAGAGCTGCCACCAATGGGCCATAAGTTTTAAGTTCAAGTGCTACCTCCTGCTGTAGGACATTTGATCAAGGTACTTATTCTCCAGTACAAGCTGCCCAGCTGTATAAATGAGTAAATTTATTTAGCTTATTACTCTGTTACTTTGGAGAAAACTTTCAGCAAAATAAATTAATTTGAATTCCAAAATGAAAGTAAAATTAATTTGTTACATATATGGCTTGCATACATATATGAAAACACACTTAAAAAGATCAATGTAACAAAGTAATTTTCATTTTTAGGGACTATTAGATCATTAAGACTTTTCTTTAATATTAATGAGAGGTAATGAATATCAATGAGCACTATTGTCTGTTTCTTAGGGAGATGCTGGTGCTCCAGGTCTACCAGGCCTGTCTGTAAGTATCTTTTGCATGCAGTCATAACATCCTTTAATAACATAATATCTGCCTTGTATAATAGTGCCAACCCTTTGTGACAGGTAGGCCTTCCCCTGCTGTTTTACTGCAGCAGTTCACAGTACCCAGTGTACAGTCAGTTTCATTAAATGCAGCCATTGCCAAACATACTCCAGCAAACTCTTGAAATCTGAAGGTGATCCACACCATGTGGGCTTGCTGAGGAGGTGTTTGAGGATGCAGGTATAGAAGCCCTGGGTCTGTGATTCCATCGCCTCTGCCCCTTGGGACCCCCTATGCCGGGCTGCTTTCAGGAGAGGGAGTAAGGGCCAAAGACGCTGCCTTGGGGCAGTCAGGACCTTGGACAGCAGACCAGTCTGCAGCATGCGGTGTGACAACTTGGGAGTTTCAGTTGGATGAAGGAGGTTAAGAGGTATTAGCCCCTCTGGACTCTCAGTAACATGTGAGGGTCTAAGCTAGAAGCTGCCTAGGGCAATAGTCCCCCTCTCAACCCTTGAGTTATGCTGCATGCTGGCAAGGACTAGAGGACCTTGAGAATTTCTTCAAAATCTGATGAGCTTAACTGAGCCAAAAAAAACAGCTCTGTCTGCTTTTCCAAACACTAGATGCTTCTTTTTTTCCCCTCCTGGTCCTGTTCATGAACGAGAACAAGGAGTCTTGAGACAAATGTACATATTGCTGAAGGAAACTAGCTGAAGGGATTAAGTGCTTAATGACGGAGATTATCTAATCATCATGGGCTGCATGCTTTACTTATCGCAGGGGCATCTTCAGTGAAGGTACCCACATGTCGAACCTCTGCTAGTCCGCCCCTTTTATGTTACCCTAAACTCTTTCTAAACTCGGAGGCACTCAATGTTGGCATGAAGGAACAAGCTTCTCAGGCTAATAATATATTTATTAGAATAAGCAGGATGCCAGTGGTGTTTTCTTAGCGTGAGAACAAACTGGTTATTTTCCATAGTTCACACCCTATACAGCATGTTGTGGTAGTGGTGCCACTGTTCAATTTGCAACAGGTAATATGTTAACCAAAATGATTTAATGGAATCCCCAAAATGAGGATTAAGTCATCAATGTGGATAGATAGATAGATTGATAGATAGATAGAAAGCACAAGTGCCCGCATAAAAGTAGTGATATTTTCTTAGTTTTGCCCTCAGAACTGACCTTTTTTAAATAGCACACCACTCATGACTTTCACCACTCTGAAAAACTATTTTCAGTTTTCTAAAAAAAGTCCATCAATATTTGCCATTTGGAAGGGCGTGCCACAGCACTGGCCAGCAGGTGAAATGCAATCATGTTTATTTACGATGACCAGGCGTGGCTCTAAGGGCCTGACACTGTCCGTTCACCTCAGACATGAACCCTGGTACCCCCTGACCACAGCAGGACATCACTGACACATTTACCACTCCTTCTAAACCTGTTGACAGGGGAAATGTCTTTATTCAATGTGCTTCAGTTTACCTTATTCAAAAGTTTTCCTTATTATATGTTTATACTTGTGAACTAATACACTTATGTATTCCTACACATTCAGATTTGTATGCCCGTTTTTCCCTCTGTTACACACAAATATACGTTATGTAGCATTTTCCTCTGATTAATACAAATCTTTGCTTTCAGATTGAAAGGGAAGGGGCGAAAGGGGAACCAGTAAGTAGTGATATTTTATCCCACAGTGTATTTGCACCTAAATTAAATATGATTAAGGTAGCTATAAAGCAGAATTAATCAGCTTATTGCTTTTTTGTTATCAATATATAAATAAAGGGGAAACCACTGCTGACATATGTGTATCTAATTCATTTTGTTCAGGCACACAAAATGAGATATTTGTATTTGCTGAAAGTTAAATGTAATTTATTCATGTTATTCAAGGTCTATCACACCTTTAAAGCATTACTAGGAAAAATATGTTCAGTAATTTATGCAGAAACACACAACTGTAATGCATGCTTGATGCTCTCATTTCCACCATTGTAAATATATAATTGATTTACACAGGGTCTTCCGGGTGTTTCTGGAGAAAAGGTAAGGGGAGGTTTAATTTTGTTTTAATCAAATTAGAGTATTTTTCTCCTTGCCATGTTGCAATTAAGCCATAAGATACTGGTCACATGGGACCATTTGGCTCCAGCATCTGTCTGGGGTAGATCTTCAGGCATCAAGCTATAAACTTAGCCTGACCCAAATTCAATCACTTAATGTGACCCATATATATATATATATATATATGGTTTCTTCCTCTCAAGGGACAAGCAGGGCCACCAGGGTTACCCGGGGCCCCGGGCAAAGAAGGCAAAAGAGTGAGTAAACTTTTTAATCGTTGGCTTGCTGGGCAATGGGCACATGGGTTGACCCCTGCCATGTGGCTGAGCTTTTAGGGATGAGCAGCCGACAGGTGTGGCTGTGGGGGTTCAGACCTGGGTGGGCCTGTGTGTGTGGGGGAAATGAGGAATGCTAACAGAATAAAAGTGAATACATGTCTAAGTCTGAAGGATCACATTTGAGCACTGTGACTGACTGCAGATGCAGCAAACCTAACAGGGGTGGAGGCTGTCAAAAATGCAGCCAGTAAGGAACAAATTACTCAGATTGCAGCGCAATGACACTGTCTATATGTGGGCCCTGGTGGTCGCAGTGTGGGTGGTGTGCTGTTCTTGAGGTAGACATCAACTCCTGCAAAGGAGTGAGATGTGAGGGACTGGCTGCAAAAACAGAGGCAGGAGGCAGAGAGGATACAGCTGACGTGAATGGGCCACCACTGGTGCAGCAGGAGTTGATCTGACAGAGCATGTGGCTTCTGACAATCATGTGAATCGTCAAATCTCATGAGCATTTTTCTCAGAGGAGGTGGCACCTGTTGAAACACGCCCCGCTACAGACTGCTACAGTGGAAAGTGTGCAGACATAATTAGTCATAACTGCACAAGTTGTGGATGACAATAAAAACTAATGAAAATGTGAGCTTGTTGGTGACTTTAGGGAAAGGTGCATGTTTTAGAAAAACTTGTGTTTTGTGTATGCATAAAAAATAGAAAAAAAAACTTGGACTTGTTATTAAACAGTGCTTAATTGGCACCTTTGAAGCAGCTTATAATGTTAGGGTTGCGTACAAAGGTACAATTATTCGCCCTTCAAATAGTCTTTGTTTTTTTTATCGGAGCAATTTAGGGAAAGTACGTTGCTCAAGAGTGTGACAACTGCATTCAGAATTTAAATCTATATCCTTCCATTTACATGCTGAGGACTCTGACCACTATGCCACCTGCTGCCCCATTATTCACAGACTTACTTGAGGGGTTTTGACTCTGCAGAGGACCGAGTAGTTAGCTAAGAATGCGGAGGAGTCAGTAAGGGCTGTAGGTTCAAATCCCACACTGCAAATCACTATTGAACTGGTGAAGTATTATAGATTTAGCAATCTAATTTATTAGCACTTCATATACATTTAAATTTATGCATTTAGTAAATGCTTTTTTCCAACAACAAAGTCAATAACGAGACATAAAACAACATAGTATAAATCTTTCGCTGAAGAAAATGCTGACAAAATAGACCAAAAAAGACAAACTTTTAACAGGATCAGTGAAAAATGAACCATATGAGTTAATCCCTCAAAATCAGAAAGATGCGCATTGATCCATTTATCCAGATGTGACAAGATGGACAACTTGATGCAGCTGCTACGGTGCCTTCCTCACAGAGAGTTTACCGTAATTGCTAACCCAGGGTATGTGGAAACAATTTGCTGAATGTCACAGGTTTAAATAAATGCTCAAAAAAGTAGAACATAATGTCAGCGTGATTTTTCCTTAATTGGCTAAAGAAATACGGAGCCTGTGTTTCAAAGACAGTTGCTGTGTTCTTGTGGTTCTCTGGATGGCACAAAGCGTTCATTAAAATCAGAAGATGCATCTGGGAAATGAGCGATTTTCATTTATTTAATTCATTAACAAAGGGCTTCAGACCCATAGTTTGGGTAGCCTCAGTACGGTGTGAGAGCTAAGGTCCACACAAGTGTGGGCAGTAATTGGGACGAGTTTTGAGCATGTTTTTTTAATAGAGAATGCACAACCGCCCATCTATTTATACACCTCCTTTGATGGCTGTATGGTTTCTTAGTGGCCACGAATGTGCTAAAGTTTCAGGTATTTTTAGGCCTGGCAGTCACATGCAGCCCTGAAACTTGTTGACCAGCCTGTGTTTCTGTGGCACTGGGGCCTATTTTAGGACACAGGACATGTGTCATTAACACAGGGCCTTTCACTGAAAACCGGATGGTCCCCTCTTAAGTGGCTCTTACCCAATTAACGCCTCATGTCCCAGATTATCCAACATGATCTTTGATCACAGCCTTGGCTCATGTCTGGGTAGGAAAGAATAGCCCACACTACCTATCTTTGGCTTACCAATAACCACTGTGGGGTGGGAAATATGACAGTATCACAATGACCACAGTATCCCTGCTGTTTGCCCCCCCTTCCCTCTGTCATCTTTTTTCTTTAGTACATCTATGACAGCTGGTCAATCATCAGGATCCTCCTTCCACCAAAGATAGTGATCATTATAACAAGTAGTAATAGTGATAGTGATCATTTTAACAAGTTGATAACATTGCTAGCAAGAGAGAATATAACTCCAAAAATCTGTTAAATATAGCATACAATCTCCACGTACCATACAGCAACATGTAGAGAACTTGCATTTGGCCAAGCTCAAATTATGACACAAAAAATACGTTTAAATAATAATGCTTTGTTTCCATGCTGCAGCTGGGGCTGTGACTAATGGTAATGTAAATCACTATCTTTTCCCTGTTGTTAATGACACTGACAAAGAGCGGCATGTGCCATCTAGAGTGGGGAGATGTGGTGACACACTATGTAAGATCAAAGCGAGGCAGGCATGGCCAGCAGCCCCTGATGATGGTGGAGTAATAAAATATTGAGCATGGCCTGCAGTGGTGCGCAAAACCCCACTCTGTTTCTGTTATGTTTTCCAATCATGTGGGGGGGAAAGAAGTGTGAGGGCAGGAGGTCTACTTCTACTGTGGATGTGTTTTGTGGACCGGGTCAGCTGAAGGATGTCATGGCAGTTTCTGTGACAGATCAGTAATGAGTCAACAGGCTCCTGGACTGTGCTGTTATTGCAAGTATTTCCTGGGTTTATGGACTGTAAGGAATAATAGTCAATATAAGTCCACACTGACTACTCATTCAATAAGAGATTCCAGAAAGGATAGCAATTATTGTAGTTAGCAGGCATTTTAAAAAGTATGGTTTATGTCAGAGCATTTAAAAAAGAATAAAATTTAAAGATGATGATGATGATGATGATTATTATTATTATTATCATTATTATTATTGTTATTATTATTATTGTTGTTATTATTGACAAGGCTTAAATATTATTATTAAATGCAAATAGTATTTATTTTTCGAGTTTAATGAACTTGAATACACAAAACCTCACTTTGGGTGAGAATTACCTTTGTGCTAAATTTCAGGTCTGTGGCTTGAAAAATAAATCTGTACATAATGAACCAACAGATAGACAGAGATTGAGCTTTATAGATTATTATTAGTAAAATTATTCCATCCATTTTCCTTAACTGCTTTATCCTGATCACGACTACTGGAGTCTGGAGCCTATCCAGGAAGTATTTGGCATCAGGCTATGAAACTACACCCAGGATGGCATGCAACATCATTACAGACTATTGTTATTAAAATGCTTGTAGGAGGTAGCGGTGGCTCCTCACAGCTTATGGGCTGTGGATTCAGACTTGAGTGCAAATCTGGTCCAGTCTGTATATAAAATACATTCTTCTGTTTCCTCCCACAGTCTAAACACATGAGTTTCAGGTGATTTGCTGACTCTAGTTTGTCCTGAGTGTGTATGAACAGTTGCATACATGCGTGTGTGTATGTGTGTGATTAGCCCTATGATAAGACTAAACTCCTCCAGTTCTGGGTATAACATGTCTCCCTGCCCTTTGCTTCCAGAATAGGGTCTGGACCACCATGACCCTGCAGTAAACAGGCAGATATTAAAGGATGAATGGAATTTTCATCATTAACACCCATTTACCTGTTGCATGAATAAAATCATAGGAAGAAAATACAGGAACAACAAAACATAGCCTATTGTCTTTTGATGTAGTACAATAATGAGTTTTTTTAATGGTACATGAACTCACAGTAACAGTTTCATCAGGCTATGATAATACATGTGCTTAACAAATAAATAATCCATTGCAAATCCCATTTTAGATTCAGTTTTGTTTGTAGATTGAATTTCTTATTTTTATTTCATTTGTATGCTGATAAGGCAGTGAGTCTGGCATGCATCTTAATGCTGTCTACATGTTTGCATTCTGAAATGTTTGTTTCTTTTGCTTTTTGATTTTTCAGTTCTTTTGGGCTCTGACATAATAGCTCACATTTTATTCCTCACAAAGCTTTTTTATTGTTTCTTACACAATCATCCAAAACAAAAAAGAAGTGTTTTTAATCCTGATGAGCTCAGTAAGTCAAACCTCCCAATGAGACAGGCCATATTGCTATTAAAAACCACCAGAACAACACTACAAACGCTAACCTTAGAACAAGTAAAAATGCGTAAGCTGTCTACATACATAATAATGTGCCTAAAAGTAGCTCTTGTATTCAGTCGGAGCAAAAAAAAGGGGTCCAAAAAAATTGAGAATTCTGAAAACGCTTCTTTTGTCATGTTCTTTTTTATTTTCGTCAGTCTTGTCACTGTTCTGTTTTTCAGTACTAAACAAAGTGACACATTGCAGAGAAGTGCTCCAGGTCCCCAGGAGACTGGGGGGATGTTTCTGGTCCTGTATTTCCTTGTGCCTTTTTTATGCAGGTCTGCCAAGTTATCTGTTACAGAGGAAAAGGCTACACTTGAATGGAGCCTCAAAAAAAGTGGACGTTGTTGTTAATAGCTTAAGTCCCAAGGAAGGAAATGGTTTAAGATCCTAAGAGGTTCTGACGAGTAATTTCATGTCTGCTGTCAGTGCTGGAAATCATAGAAGTGCACACTGAATATCAGGGGAATTTGTACCATCAATTGCCATGACTTGTAGATACCACATAGTAAGGCCTAGACAGTTTGCTCCAAGTGGATTAAGAAAAAGTTTGTAAAAATCATGTGTTAAAAAAAAACAGCAAAGTCTAATATGGCCTTTGGTTGCAAGAGTGTTTTCAAAAAAGTTATTGTAGTCCTTCAGTATCTGAATCTAATTCACCCCTGAAAACCCACTAGATCCCAATGTTTTGGATGCTAAATGCTTGTTGCTTATTTTAAATGGGGGAAAATAAAAAAAGTACTCCCAGCCCATCTGAAGACACCTATGTGTTAGTCTAATTAATAAATATTGTAAAGTACACTATAATTAACTAGTTATAAAAACTAGTTTTTAATTATAGTATACTTTACAATGTTTATTTGTTGAATTTCTACATTTATTTTGATTTTCATTTCGGTTTTTTATTATGAATAAGCTTTGGATAAAAATTAGTTATAACAAAAGTTACCTTTCAAATAACTATATATAGGTATTAAGTTTCAAGAACCATTATAGTGAAATAGAGTTGCTGGAGGGTCACTGTATATAGAAAAATTATGCTAATGATCATTACACTTCAATAAGGGCCAGAGGTGACACAGAGGTTAGAGGTATTGCCTTTCAAAATGAAGGTCCGGGGTTTAAGACCCATTCCTCTTGTAGAGCCCTGGACCCAGAGTACTAAAACTGAACTGATGACATGAAGTTAACTAGTTGTATAAATGGCTAAACTAGTGTTACTAGTTTGAAACACATATGGGGCCACAAGAACACAGAAATATGACCCAAGTGTAGAACCCTTGAGCAACATTTTTAAACAGGAGCATATCTAGCTATACAAATAGGCAAAGCTGCTGAATACTTAAAAAAAAAAAAAACTGGAAGAAATTTAACAGCATTTATAGCTTGTGCTTAATCAGTAACCTGGAGGCCAACAAGGACACTTCTCATGCTGTTTAAAAAGGTTTTAATTGTTTGCACCTGAATGTCGTTGGCCATAATGAGCCCAGGCTCAGGTGCCACAGGGTTTTGGCAGTCCTACCATGTCAGCTTGGCAGGATGCCTGCCAGTTTGCTAGCAGTTTATATTTTAAAAGGCTGACATTATTTTCTCTGCTTTTCTGCTATCTAGCAGTTGATTTGCCCAAATTGCAAGTCCTCATAATGTGTTATTGCGATCAAGACACATTTGTCTTAAATGACAAGAAGAATATAAAGAGGCATGTCTGCGGTATGGAATAACATACCATCTGTTAAGTGTTTTGGGTTGCCAGTGATTCGCAGTAGATGCATAGAAAATCCGGTGATGAGCAGCTCAGGGAGATGGAATGTGGGAAAGGTGCTGATGAACAGCAGAGCTACCACACTGAATGACATGCTGTTCTTTCAGCATGCACTCAAGCCGCCTACCCGGGACACAGACAAAAAGCTGGTTTCCGTACTCGGATTGGTGACCGACCCCCTGTGGCTATGTGGGTGTCTCGCCCAGCTTTGCCATATCAAGTGCCTGTTGGCAGGAAAAATTATAGGCCCCGTCTTTGCTCCTGAAAGGGTGACGTATTTTGTTTCAACAGAAACAAACCGAAAGCTACCAAAGGATTTTACAAGGGTTTTACATTAAAAAGTGTGCAGAGGATGTCTAGAGTTGTGAGAAATACAATCAGGTCTCACTTTTACCTGGAATAGTATAGTGAAGTGCAATGGGCAGTGCAGGATCTGGAATTATGAGGTGTTGAATACATCAGAAGTTAAAAAAGTAATAGATTTAAAATTGCATGTACGCTGGCTTATACTGTTACGAACGAACATCTGACTTTTTTTTGGATGTGCAAACATTAAACAATTAAACAAGTTTATTTTCATTTTTTGTTTTCTGTTCATTGCAGAGCAGAAAAATTGCCTGCATTTCTGATTGTCGCCATTAGGGGCAGCAAAACACACAGTATGAAAACTGAAGTGGAGTGGGGGGTGGAGTAGGAGGAACAGCAGTGTTTTATCTTTACCCTACTATTTAAAGTAGACTTATCTTTAATGTGGCTTCATGTTACCAAAAGATACTAAAATAAATTGGGGTCCAGTGTGTTTTATCCTATCTCAGGTCCTATGCTTCCAGGATAGAGGGAGATGGACACCCTGCTTTGTATGAGTTGTTATGCAAATATAATGAATAATAAAAGTTTTCAACTAATTTTAGTTCATTTTAGCTTTATCTGATGTTTTTAACAGAAGTTTTCAAAGAATTAATCAAGGAATTAACTTTAAGTACTAAGATTTTGCTGATTCAGATGTCTGGTAAAATTGTTTTTGTAAGTTGAGGTACACCAGTTAACTTACTTTCTGAATAGTGTTTTCTTCACTAAATTATATTGCAAAATTTGTTATTGCGTTTCATGTTTTGACACCTACCCCAGAGTAGACAGTAAAACGCATTCAAACAGAGCAGTGCGAGACCACCTTCACTCCACTCATTTATGCAGTGTTTCTGTGCTGAATGATGCATGTGTTTATGGGATGAAGCATCCAGCAACTGGGACTGAACAGGAGTTTTGGAGACAAAAGAATCTACATTCCACCACAATTAATTTAATTCAAATTTTATTATGCCTCTACATTAATGAAAAGAAAGATTTAATGTGTTGCAATTTAATTATTTCTGTTTCAATCTAAAATTTTACAGAGCCTAAACCATAAATAAATAGGAGCTAAAATCCATAAATAAATTGGATTTTATTGATCACGATTATTAGGTAAACATGAATTTTCAAATATGTGGCTGTTTTCAAGATCATTAATCTATGTGTTTGTAATGAAAGGTCCCTTTAAGAGCCCCCTGTTATGAAAATTTTATTCCATAAAGTTTTACAGAAGATGGGTCAATCTGTATGCTGGAAAGAAATAATAGGGATTTAGTTGAAAAATAAATAAATTACATATCTTACATATTCAAAACTAAATGTCAGGAAACAAATGGCTAAATTAGCAGTAATTTTTCAGAGACTGTAGGCTAGATATGAACTGTGCTTCCATGTGATGGGTGTGTGTAGTTCCCTGCTGGGGAAGTTAGCCAGGGAGGGAGTTACTACAGCTGAAATGGACCTATGAAACTTTAGTGGAGTTGCTGTGTAAACAAGCAGCCCAGTTGTTGGGTCAGAAGTGTGTTTCTCATGACAAGGAAGATCCCTCCAGCTGTTTGAGAGGGCTGTGCCCGTGAGTAAGAGGCCATGTAACACTAGAGGGCCAAACAGCCGTCGTATCAGTTTATACACATTCATAAATACCGTGAACCATTGTGCTACAGCGTTACAGTACAACTGCTTGCTGATACTTTCAGTTTCCAAAGGTACATAAACATTTTCATTTATTGATTTCATAATCCTTCACAATTAATTTTATTTCTTTAAAGTTTTACAGAAGATGGGGGAATCTGTTTACTGGGAAGAAATAATAAGGATTTATTCCAAAAATGAATAATAAATTACATATCTTGCATATTCAAAACTAAATGGCAGGCAACTAATTGCTAAATTAACAGTAATTTTCTCAGTGTTAGCTGAAATAAATTCAAGACAGCTGAAATAAATTCAAGACTTTATGGGTACAGTAATCTTTAGGGGAGGATGCTGTGCAAAAAAATTAGACAGCTGATAAAGTACATTACTTTAGTTAATATAAAGCACAGTTATCTGTTTACTTCACAGAAGTCATGAGTAGAATGGAATACTGGGAGGTGATTTCAGATACGTTTGACATTATCGTGAGTACTGTATTGTGTGGGTACTTTGAAATGTCACAGGTTCAAAGTGAAGGGAGGGAAGGGAAAGTCATAACAATACAAGGGAAGTGGACCCTGCTGTTTACAGTTGTCCACTGGCAGTGTGAAATAACTCGGGGGGGCCTGGCTGACAGGTGTCCAGTAAGCAACCCATTCACCCCACGCCTCCCTGGGGGTACAGCCATGTGTCGCTTCGCCAACACATGTCTCGGGGCATCTCCAAGGTTGTCCCATTAGAGACTGACACTTTGGCAGGATGGTGGTGGGTGGGGTGGTTGAGCAGACAAGCTGGCAGCCCCAGGGAACAAGTACTGGATGGCAGGGTTGCATGCGCAGAAGGGCCACACACAGGGCAAAATATACACCAGGAAAACTGTTCCAATCAAAATCGTTTGCATCCAAGAAATCTCCCCCTTCATCAAAGGTAGTTTGAACGCTGCGTTCTGAATTAATACTGACACATTAAGATGCTCAAAATGTGCTTATTTATCTGTGCTGTGTAAAATGTGCATAATTATCTGTCCAATGTAGAAATGTCAGTGCTGTTTGTAGTTACACATGACAGTTTTGCAGTTTTTTTTTTTTGTAAATTTTCATTTACGTGAAATGTACTACTTTATTCATTTTCATGCCTGGGTGTTCTGCTACAGGGGTTCAGATGAGTTGTGTTGTTTAGCTCTACAGGATGACTATTAGTCACCAGACTTTTACTTACCTATGCTTCTGGTGGGTCTGTATTGACACCATCGTGGTCCCTACATATATACACTAGCAATTCTTTGTTCATCTGTCTTTGCATTGATCATTGTGGTTTTACAAGTTCTGCTGCCCAATTTTGTGTTGACTTTCAATGCAATATTTTGATGGAATTCACAAACAATACATATGGGTTCACTTGACCCATATAAGGACTATCTCTGAAACTTCCAATAAGGAAACATTGGGTGAATTTTATTATAAAAATCATTATTTCTGCAACATAGATTATTGTTGTCATGTATTTGTAGTAACTGTAGTATATCCTCAATTAAATGGCTTAAATAGGAGAGGGGCTGTACAATATTCTTGAATGTCCATCATATCCAAATATCTGTACAACACTGTGTATATCAAACAAAATGTCTGTTACTCATAAATATATTTTATACATAAAAGAATTTCAAATTGGGGTGGTGGCACAGTGAGCAGTACAAGTCCCATACAGCTGTTTTGGTGTGTGTTGAATTCCTGTTCAGTCTATGTGGATTTTGTATTTTTTTGCCATGTCCATGTTGGTTTCCTCCTGGTGCTTCAGTTTCCTTTCCTCAGTCCAAAGACATGCGTTTTGAAGGAATTTGTCAGTGTAAATTGCGCATTGTCTGTGAGTGTGTGAGACCAACTGTGGTGGACTGGAGTATTCTTTACAGTTATTACCCTACTTACGAACATAATGCGTTCCTGAAAATTAGTCAGTAAGGTGAACTCTCATAAGTCAAAGAGGTAATTACCACTACCAGCGTGAACTTAAAAAATTTCCCCATGCTGAAAAACTGAAATCAGCCTCATATTTGGTCATAAAGAGTATTAAATAATTTCAGTCACCTATGCAAAAACTTGTATGACAAAGACTCACATTTTGAGGGATACCTGTATTTATAAATGTAATATTTTCAACAATATCAATTGGAAAATAAAGGGGAAGTGCTAACATTTAAACCAAAGAATTTTGTCCTTTTAAAGTTGAAAATCTGTCAAATTGGGGTCCAATAAGATATGAATTTACTGTAGTTATAATCGATTATTAAAAGAGGTGTCTTGACTTAACAGGAATGGGACAACCTATTCCTGCAAAAGGGCAAGTCATTACCCTTAAGATCCATGCACACCAACCCCACCTACTGCTCATGGCCCAGACTCTGTGCCTTCGTGATATTTACCCTGCTCCCACATGGTGCCTGTATACAGAATACAGCAGGTCGATTTCCCACCTGTGACCTGATATCATCTGGCAGATGGGGTGTCCAACACATTTGATGGCGTGGTTTCTTCTCTGGGACAGCTTCGGCCCGTTCGGGTGGGAGCGAGGAGCCGTGGCTGGCAGCAGGGGGCATGTAATAGTTAGCTGTATTTCAGCAAGGTGCAGGAGCGAGGCAGTCTGGTCCTAGCAATGGCTTTGCACTATCCGCCAACCTCCAAACTGATGCCTGAAACACTGGGCAATCCTCCAAATCATTCACCCCACCATGACCACCCAGGCCTTCCTGTGACCAGTTAACCCCAGTTAAAGTTGAAGGACATCAATTGCGTTTAAAGTTTGAATATATTAAGGCAGTCTGCTGCCCACAGATATGATGTTCTTAAATATGGCCTGTATCGATATCCACTGCTCTAGGAACCAATAAGTCTTCTTTAATATTTATGTATGTCAAAAACTGGATATATTTATTGATTTGCCACACCTATTACATGCTGTCCTTGACATTAGCATGGGAGTATTATAATGTGTTTTGTAGAGCTCAACGCAGAGGTGGCAGTAGAGGAATGCTAAGCCATGTTTGCTGAATATCAGCACAATCTTTAAATGATATCATGTGACTTTCACACTGGCTTATAGGGAGTGATGAACCTGGGGCACAATCCTACGGAGATCGGTAACACTAAGAGAAGAATTTCCAGGTCAGCAGGACTCACAGCTGAGCTTTTAATGCCCTATTTACACCCCTGCTGATTTGCAAGGCCAAGTGAGACCGCTGACTCCTCACGTGGTTAGGCGTGGTGACTTTTCGCAGGGTACGTTAAACATGTATAGTGTGTCACACATCCAGGCATGTGATGTGTCAGGCATATGGGTGATTTTCATTTTGAGCTTATAGGTGCTCTGTGGTTATTGGGTATAAAAAGGTAGCAGGTGGTATAGTGGTTAGAACCATCACTGTTCAATCTTAGAAACCAGGTTTATGTCCTGGTCCATTTGTTGTGTCTTTGAGCAAGACTCTTGACCATTATTTGATACAGGTATACATGGATTTAAATGGTTAGTGTATTTTATTCACTGCAGAAATTCAAAATGTAATACTTAATATTTAATAGAATAGTTTGTCAATTCTCACCAGTATGGTGTACCTACGTGCCAATAAGGGATGTGCTGGGACTTTTTTAACACTTCAAGGACTGACATAAACTAACCAGTAAACTACAAAGTTGTGACCAAGTGCTAGAACCTCAAAAGAACAGGAGGCTCTCAAACTTATTTCAGGACTTGTTAAAAAAATGTGGAAGTAGGAGATGCACAAAAACATGTTTGCTGTGGTTGGTCAGGAACAGTGATACAGATTGCTTTGATAGTCTGGGTTACAGATCCTCACCTAGGTTAATGTCCTGAAATACACTGGTGCTGTTTTCCCCAATCATCTGATGGGGTAACAAGTGGTAGGAAGACAGAGAAGTTATAGAGAGCAACTAAGCTAAAACTTTCCATGTTACATCTGCTTTGTGACCTTTGCCCTGCTCCATGCTGTACTGTTACAGCCATGAGTGGGACTGAACATGTTCAGTATGTCACAGGCTTGGCATAGGGCTAACAATAAGTGGTATTGGTCACCTCCACAAAGCCACTGGGACAGGTGCATCAGATTGGAGAACATCAGTGGAAGTCAGCTGTGTTGTTGGCATAGTATGGAAAAAGTAAACACACATGGCCATGGGTTTGTTTATACTAAACAGCCTTGGTTGCAGAAAATAGAGCACACCGGAGACACTGCAGTCAGGATCATAACCAAATAGGTGGTTTTAGTATCTGACTAATTGTCCATAAGGGGCAGTAACACTCACCAAATAGCTGCACTTTTAAAGATGCAGTTAAATATGTCGTATCAAAAAAAAATTTTTTATCACAATTGGTATAATATAGCTTTATCTGGTCCTTGAAGTCAAACTCGGGTTTGTTTGATCTGAGACTAATTATAAGTCTCACACTGTAAACTAAAATAGCCTAAATGTAAAAGTATTATGGGGTCTTTCAACTATGTCTACTGTAAATGATATCTACGCCAAAATCTGGAACAAATCTGTCCGTGAAATGCCGAAAGGCTGTGGACAAATGCAACATCCATTAAAGAAGGAGAAGAAGGAGATGAGACCCAATTCAGATTTAGCAGTAGCAAAGCTTCTGTACTCTGTTGACTCATCCACCCATTATCGGTAACTGCTTGTTACTGATCCTAGTTTATATTTTTGCATTTAGCTTTTCTCCAAAGCAATGTGCAGTGATTATTATGTAATATTTTGTTGACACCTTTATAAAAGGCAGCTTACAGTGAGATACGGTGCAGTAAAATCCATACACCCACCTATACACTGCAGAGATATAGCACACGCACCATGGGCAATTTTAGAGTCACCGATCCACCTGAAACACAGTGTCATCTATGGACTTTGGAAGGAAAGCAGAACACTTGGCATAAACCCACAAAAACACGGAGAGAACATGCAAAAATCAGATTCAAATCAACAGCACCGTCAAGCTGATAAGTGGGAATCGTAACTGAAGAGAATGCAGTATGACCACAACAAAAATTCAGCTTTTGATCATTTATTAAGGGGCTGCAGGGTTCACTGCACAGTCTACTTGCTTTAATGTACAAACCAACTGCGTAAATGGATAAACATGCAAGTCACTTTGAACCAAAGTGTGAGCTTGTCACTAAACTAATGAACTCGCAGCGTTTCAAAACTCGGGCACTTAGAGATGTCGACATATCTGGTGTGAAGTGGGCCCTTGAATAACTCCGAAGCAGTTGATTTTAACAAATTCCCTGACCTTGTTTAAAAAAAAAAAAACACCAGGTTCCTTTTTTTGTCTGTTGAAATGTTTTTTGGCCCAAGCAGACTAGATATTCAGTTTTTTAAACTATTCACTGACGTATTTTCAGGTAATCTCTCGACTGAAAGCCTGCAGAGTATTAAATGACATAGTGGATTCGGTTATACGATGACCTTGTTGCACCTCCTGAATCACTTGAAACTGTTCCTACGACAGGAAAGGAAATCATTAGGAAAATGCTGCAGTGCCCTTTGGTATGGCGCATGTGCTTCCTGTGCTCACCAATTTCCCGCGAGTCTAATCGAATTGGAAACCCAAACTCAGGTCATGCTCTTGGCCGCCAAGGTCAGCTCCCTCTGACAGCCCCCATTTGGTCCGTGCAAACCCTAACCCGCCTGATGAGCCCCGTGCCACTGGTCTGCCACCAAATGTCCAGTATTTCTCCAATTGCGATGTTCGTTTGCCACCTAGTGGTGGACTGCTGCAACTGCAGGACAAGTGGGGGCTGGAAGAAAGCAGCTGTGTTTTGTCTTGCTTGCCCTGAGTGTTAGCCAGCCATTTGTCGGGTTGCATATATTTAGAAATTAGGAACATAAAATGTGTACTATTCAAGGTGGAAATCCACACTGTCGGGAAAAAAGCCACTAAGTCACATCAGAATCTGCTCCCAACAGCTGCTAGCATTGTGGTTGTCCCTGCTCTTGCCACCCGTTTTATTCTCTTCAACCCTGACAGACTACTGAACAAAATCCCATTCTGCGTTGTCTTTCCTTTTTAAACTGTTCTTTTTCCAAACTCTCTCCAAACTCTATAAGCCATGGAATGTGTATTGAAAAGGTATTATTATGGATCCTACAACCAACAGGGGTGGCAGACTTGCAGAGCATCATTCCGTCCTCTAGAATGTGTCCCATAATTTAATTTGCCGTCCAATTCAATCTATTTGGAGGCGTTCCATATACTCAATGGCTTCAGCAGCTCAAAGAGACTATGAATGCAGTACATTATTCCGGTTCTGTTCAGTATATTTCAAGCATTTGAGACCATTTAAGCAGGCAGGATGTATATTATTTACGTATATACAGCTGCACTGGCTGGATGGGTCCAGCTACACAAATGGTATCATATTACTTACAGCAGGGCAGTAAGGGCTTCAGTGCAAACCAGCATTGTTTGTCTGTTAAGTCCTAATAATTTTACTTCCATCCTTGTTAAACTGATGGAACCAACACAGTCTCTGAATGATTTTGGGTTTATTGAAGTGGTCTTATCTACCCAGTGCAGTCCAAATCTCCAGAAAAATAATTTAAGTGGCCATTTAGCTGAATGGGACAGTGTTAGAATGCATAAACTAGTTGACCATTGAAAACAACCTTCCAAACACATGCGTCAATATTCTGTTTCTCATAGGGTAAGGCTCTTAGCAGAGCAGTTGAAAACATCTGTGAGAAAAGTAGGTGATGTTTTCAAATTAATCTTAATTATATAATTAATTAGCAGCATTGCCCTGGTGCTGATGGCCAATCAGAATAATTGTGGATGTGTAGCGATAATGACTGAAATAGACAGGGAGAAAAGTTAACCTCCATCTCTCAGGTTGACCCCAATAGTTCAGGATCAGAAGTACCTGTTTTCATCATTTCATTTGTGTTTCATTTTTATTGTTCAGAGCCTGAGCCAGGCAACTGCTGGGATGGCCATAAATACTGCCATGGCAACATCCTACTCTCACCCATTCACAGATGTGTGGTGTGTCACCGGAACCGGGCCTCTTCAACAGTGGTCTGTGGGGTGGCAGAATGGTGAGCTGGAGTTATGTCTGCTGCTCGTTGCTCTTATCATTTCAAGATCCCCCTTTTAGGCACCTAAATAAGTGCCACCGGATTTTTTTTCCTACATGTTTGTATGTTCTTTCAGGCTGTTTGCCACCAAAAATGCATTGCCCTGTAAAAGGTGTCCATAAGGGCATGGAAAAGACTTGCAAAAAAACCAAACATGTTATGATCATCCTGTAAAATTAGATTGCTACTAGTTATTAATACTGATAAAGTTATTCATGCTGTAACAAGCAGTTTGTCCTGTAGAGTTTGGTCTAGTGTCAGATTAAAAGAAAGATCACTGTGTTGGTCTGTTGTCAAACATTGTTGTGGCAGCATGTTGGTGTCAACTCCTAAAGACTACATAAACAATGTTCTTCTAGAATATTCTGTTCTCCCTAGGCTTTCTTAGGGCTGAAAAGGTCTGTTCATTGTCAGTGGAACTGGGTTCAACCATCTAGTTGCTAATCAACCTCTTCTTTTTTCTTCCACCTTTCTCAAGTATCGTGCTCTTTTTGAGACAATCTGTTCTCGTGATTTGTGATTAAACAGTATACATATAGTGTAGGTCCCACTAAAATGCACAGATTTGAAATTTAAGAGTCCTATAATTATTCTGATTTCAGGAAGTCTCTCAGAATGCTTTGCTCACATGTTGCATTATCAGTCGTATGGAGACATGCCTAAATGGGCACACATGGGTTCCTTTTCCATGCAGTGCTGGTGGACAGCTGGCTGCAAGCATGGACTATGAAGGAGTCCATAAATTATGAAGCAGTGGCTGGCTTCTTTGATTACAATGTGTGGGATTTATTCATAACTGTAATAGCTGCCCTCCCGTCCCTTTCTTTTTGTGCTCACATTCATGCTGATAGGGTCACAGAACAAGGTCATTCAGTGGCTTAGTGTGTGCTCATAATTAACAAATTAATTATAAAAAGACGGTAGTGGAAAAAATACTGTACTCTGATAAAAGTGGAAGAACTATGGCTGAGGGTAAAAATGTGATGCTTGGGCCGCTTATCAGTTTTTTGTTTTTGACACTTTCAAAGCCAAGAGTGAAGTGGCTGCAGCATTGCTGGTTAATGAAGCAGGCACAGAATTCAGTGAGGTAATTATGGGCTCAGGTGGCTCGAAAACAAGATCTCTCGGGGCCTGAGTTGCTCGCCGACCATCAAGAGGACCATCGGCCACTTTCTCCGCACCAAATGAGATGGAACCGGAACAGCAGTGTAGTCACTGGCCATGTGATCCCTGCATGGCCTGAGGGGGACAGACTTTCACAGTGCTTTGTTAAAAAACCAAGGAACACAAGAAGCTCCTGCAAGATGGAATTCACCCCCTCACGTCTTCATGTTTGTCCTGTTTACTGAATACACAATTTTCTTGTTAAAAAGAAACTAGATAAGAAAAAGCACTGGGCCAGCCCATTATTCTTGAGTTGTAGTTTATAGAATTTATTGAATAAAAAAAATGTATCACTTTTGTGGGTTTTTGACAGTGCTCTATAGCAGGTATCCTTTTACATGAAGTATACATTCATAATAATTACATTTTGGTCAGTAGATATGGATACCGATATAGCACCTGAGGAGTGTGACATTAGGAGCTTTGCACATGATTTTGTGCATGGAAAACATCTTCATGACATTGCATGAAAACTTTCCTGGATATGTAACTAGCAACCCCACCCACACACATGTACACGCATGAGATTAAAGGGGATTTTTTGAACGGCTTCTCTGCACTAATATGACTAACACAGCCCTTATCCTGGGCCTCATGGCATCTCTCCCTCATGCAAGGGAACCTGACTCCCGGTGTCTGCGCTGAGCTGTTGACATTTCCGATCGGGATTAAAGCCCAACTCCAGAGGTGTGACTGTCATCCGCTGTATTTATTTGCTCTGGTTGCTGGGAGGCCAGAACCTCAGTATCAAACCAGTTTCAATATACAACATGTTCCTGTCTTTCTCTACTCTTATCATGGGGTTACTAGGATAATGTTATGATTTCCCATCTATGTTTTATTTATATATATTTCAGGGTTTACAATGTTATATGCTGCATATCTATTACAGTAGTCTCAACACTGCTTTAAATATTTACCAGTAAAACATATCTAGATGACTCTGAACGAATACTGTGTGTATGGATACTATACCACTGAATTATTTCAGGAAACTTGGGCAACCTGTCAAATATTTGTATCAGAACCTTAAAAGTCTGGGAGTTGCTGCCGAACAGCTAAGGAGATATGATTTCCTAGTCAAAATTGTTAACCTGGAGCTCTTGTGAACTACATTCATACCTCATCTTACAAAGCTCATTTGCTTCTGGAAAAAAAAATTGTAAAATGAATTCTCACAAATCAAGGATGTGTGTACTTTTAGTTTCAATGCTAAAAATTCTAATCCCAAAACTGACACTCATTTGTGCTAAAATATCACATTTTTCAAAAATTGTCGCAATTACTTCAACAACAACGAGTGTTTTCCATAATTACTCTTTAATAGTTTATGGTTGTCTTCCTGCACTCCTTCATGTTTCATAGCCATTATGCATGTATTATGTACTGCAGCTACTTTAGAAACACTGGCATGCAACGATTCATGTATATGATACATGTATATATACTGTTTACTTACTGCTTATGTATTGAGTCAACCTTTAATACAAAAAAGACAAGAAAAAACAAAGGACACCTGACAAAACACATCACAGTTAAGTACAGCTGTGTTTAATCAGCTCAATCCAATTATCAGTTAAATTTGGTCAATTAATTGATTTGGTCAATGCCTAATATGGATGTTGGAAAACTGTTCCTTAAATAAGTTGTTATAGATTTTTAAAAAAACTCTGTTACGTGTTTACTCAGGTTTCCATTGTCTAATGTAACATTTTTTTCTAAAGATCTGAAACCATTCACTGTGGCAAATATGCCTATAAAATTCTCCAAATAAATAGGAGAAGTCACGGGGAGGGGATATTTTTTTCACAGCGCTGTATATGTTGTGTGATTCTGTTTTAAACAAATTGTCAGTCAAATACGTTTTTCTAAACACATTTATCTTTGATACAGTGCCCCAAAGGAATGTTCAAATTGTTTTCCCAAAATGATAATCAAGAGTCCCAATGTACCCAGATTTATTAGGTGTGCAACAGTGTATAACAGTTGGCATTACCACAGTGAACCGATGACATGAGAATGCAGCAAATGGAGCAGCATTCATTTAATCGTTCTCTTCCATCAGTATGCCACCATTTTAAAGGCCAGCTGACATTTAAAACTTGTAGCTGCTTGAAAGGCATATTAATTGTGCTATACTTTAACAAAAAAAGCAATTGAAAATATTTCTGTTAGGCCTGAGAAACTTGAAAAGAAACAAACTTTAAAATAAAAAGTCATGCGAGTGAAAATGAATATAAATAATTTCGCTTCACAGCAAAGCTAAGCCTTCGACTGCTTTCAGAAATGTTTATTGTAGCCTACATACAAAAAATTAATTTTCTATTAAGCTGCAACAATGTCCTACTAATAAATATCAACATACCAATTAACTAACTTGTATGCGCTGGTTTTGTGTCGACTGAAAAAGGCATTTTTTGATGTAACGGATGTTAATATAGCTTAGCGCTGCGTTTACTGCCTTATCTTAGTTTTTTGTTTCATGAGACCCAAGAATTCTTTTCATCACTCATAAGTAAATCAGAACATGTACTGTTATGGATACCTTGGTGTGTGGCTGTCGCGGCCCTGCTTGCTGTACAATTACTGAGGTGGCCATGGTCCTGTGATGTTGGGCACCTGAAATAAATGCACATCAGTTGGCAGGAGACACTGCAGGTACAACACAGTGAGGGCTTGTCCCCTCCATGAAGAAAAGATAAGAGCATCACACTTGGGACCTTTGTGAATGAGAATATGTCTGCATGTATGTTTGCATTAGGCGTTTGGCTTCCGCAAGTTAATGCGTGTGTTTGAGTATGTGGTAAATTGGGAAAATGGTTATTTTAAGCTGTTTGTCTTTGTTGACAGACAGTGATTATTTAATTTTCATTACAGAACAGTGGGGAAAACTCAGCAGTGAAGACTGCATGCAGTAGCTGTTAGAAGTATGAATCATCAAATGCTGAGATCCCCAAACTTAGACTGTATTTCACTCAGGGAGTTCCAGGCAGTCTTAAATGCGTGTAACGCCACACACTATTTCATTAGTTGCACTGTGACTCATTTTCATTATGCTGAATTTTTCTTTTTCATTTTGTTGCTATTGAAGGAGAATTAAAAAAAATCAATGTTTTGTGTGAAACCCTCCTAGGTAATTTGATGTTAATTAGATTGCTTAGATTTTCCTGAGAATTAGCCATTGAATTCGCTGTCTTTTCTTCTTGGGAGGAGAGACAGAAGTAGACCTGGAGCTGTCGTCCTTCACTAGGTTTCTTTCAAAAGCCCAATGAGTGGGCAATCCTTGTGGGATTCCTTAAAAAAGAATTCACTTCACGAACAGGCTGTGTTAATATATCCACATTTCTTTGTGGTTGAAATGGTAGTCTGACTTCTGGTGAGCTTCTGGAGTTTTAACAACTCCAAGAAAATTACCTCAAGACAGTTGGGCTGTTTGTTTGTTTGTTTGTTTGTTTGTTTATTCAGTAATAATTTTATTTGAGTATTTGCTTAGCTGATGTTTTTCTTCCAAGGCAACTCACATTGTTAAGACGGTGATTTACCCATTTATGTAGCAGAGTAATTTTTTCACTGCAGAAATTCAGGGTAAGGTGCTTGCTCAAAGGTAGTACAGCAGTACATGAGATTTTAACATGGGTGTCTCAGTTGTAAGGTGTCAGCTCTAAACCATTACGCCACACCCCATACTTGTTAACATAAAGTCCACTGGTTTCGTGTTCCTATTTTCCATGTTTCTCGTCGTTCTTATTCGTATTATTTACTCAGCTCTGTTATGTAAAGTTTGTCTGTGTGTGTTGGTGGGGTACTGTCCAAAATGGTCCATTGTTGTCTCCTCATCATAAAACAGATAATTATTTTAGATAATTATAACCTTATTTATTTTCTCTATTTGCATCTACCTCTAACTTCATTTTAGCACATCTCATAAAAGCAGTTTCATTGTTTCCATTTATTTATTTAGAGTGCTCATAAATTATGAACTAAAAAGTTTGCGAGTTTCCTCACGAATGTAAAATTTCATTTACAGCTCTACAAAATGCTAATTTGTGAATAGGATACTCTTTGAAGTGATCTGATTAAACTTCTTGAACAATTTTAAGTTTCAGTGTGGCATATCAAGAGATTCACGTCAAAAGAAAAATTATGAGTATCACTATGGTTCGGCTCCCTCCAAAGCCCTATTGTTTTGTAGGCATTTAGGAGGAGAGCGTTTAAAAGGAGTGTGAGAAATGCATAGTCCCATCATTAGGGAACAGGCCTGTTGAATGCGGCCTGTCAGCCAGCCTCCAAGCTCAAGCAGGAGTTCTCGCTGACATGACACTCCCTCGTTCTGTTGTCTCATCATTAAGGTTCGTGTTTACTTCTCTGTACGTTTGATATCCCAGTAGCGCCCTCCAGCTGTGGCGCATACTGCAGGATGATTAAAAGACATACAGTTCTGCAGAGGAGCAGCCCTTCACTGCTTCTCCAAGCTCTGCAGGGCCTGTACCCACGTATCAAATAGTGTGATCAAACGTTATGCAAATGCAGCATCTGTAATTTCTTACTTTAAGTATCCATGGTGACAAAAAAGTTTCAGACCATGCAGTGCTACATGAAAAGGGTATTCCAATTTATATATATATACACACACACACACACACACACACACACACACACACACACACAGTACTGTGCAAAAGTCTTAGGCACCTGTGAGGAAAATGCTATAAGGCGAGGATGGTTCCAAAAATAATGCCATGAATACTTATTAATCAATAAACCTTCTAAAAAGTCCAGTAGACAAAAAAAACCCTCAATCAAATCAATATTTGGTATGACCACCCTTTGCCTTTAAAACATCATCAGTTCTCTTATGCAAACTTGCATGCAGTTTAAGGTAGAGGTTGATAGGTTTTCCAAACATTTTGAGGAACTGGCCACAGTTTTTCAACAGACTTTGACTGTCTCTGCATGTCCTCCCAGACTAACTTGATTATGTTGAGATCAGGGCTCTGTGGGGACCATACCATCTGTTGCAGGATTCCTTCTTTTTGCTGAAGATAGTTCTGCATGACTGAGATTGTGTGTTTGAGGTCATTCTCAGGCTGCAGAATGAATTGGGAGCAATTGTCAAGTCCCACAAAGGGCCCTATTGTATTTAACATAAATTTTACCTGTATAGATGGGTAACAGTTTAAGTTTCATTCAAAACAAGCAATTGTAAATAATTGCAATAAAAAAGTGCACTTAATAAAAATGTTTTTTTTACTATTCACATACCTACATTATATTCATACAATAATACCACTGCAATTTTCCAGACTGTAAGTGTGCTTAGGTATTAATTATTGTTTTAAGCAATTTTTTGTACTTCACTCTGTTTAACAGTCATTGTCATGAAAACAAATTTAATTTACAAAATAACATATTTTATGGGACCTCTGCAATGGTTCCGCATGGAGACAGATGTGAAGGAGTAATGAGATGATTTGCAGAATATTGAGAAGGGAAATATTACCCATTTTAAAATCTGTTTAATTTTAATGATGTCAGAGTACATATACATCAGGAATTATTGCATACTTTCTGGCTACTTGAAAAAAAGTCATGCTGATACTGCATTGTGTGCAAATGTTATACTGGATAAACCATTGGTCAGTCAGCTGTTCTCACCTTTCTGAAGGGGTCCATGGAGTCAGGTAGACATTGGCAAGTCACAGGCCAAAAGTGGATGAGGAGCTGTAGGTCTATAGAAGAGATCTTTTTCAGAGCCTGTCTGACTCATGTCAGATTTTGCCTTGACAAACCTGAGCAAGTTTATTTTCTCTCTTTCTCATAGGGTCGTCGTGGGAAGCCAGGGGATCCAGGGACCCCGGGGCTACCTGTAAGTTCCCTTTATATTCCTTTCAACTTGTTTTCTGCACATGCTTAGCCTAGGCTGTGAAGGGAGGAATGCATTAGCTGGTATCATATCCCCAAAAAGCCAGAGCTTCAGCTGTCTTTAAAAGCCATTCCTATAAATTCACCCGCTTCAGCATAAAATAGGGTGGATTGGGAACTGAACAGAGTAGGCCCGTGGTAAAGGATTCCCCTTCATTCAACCCTTCTGTTGCCCATTCACTGAAATTTCTATATTTTGTATCTAACACACAATGCAGATTCAAGGAGTACTCCATTTCCACCTTCAGATTACATCTTCATCCCTATTTTATTCTCAGTCTCTTCATTAAAAAAAATTTGATATACTTGTTAGCGCCAGTACTTTCATTATTGCCATGCTGGTGCACATATCGCTCAGTATCAGCAGGTATTACCTTTTGATCGTCTGTAGTGAATAAAAGATGCTACTGATTTTTATAATACATATTTATATATATAAAGGACAGAAGGGAAGCACCAGATCACTGGAGGGATATATATATATATATATATATATATATATAGGTACACCCAGATTGTCCCTCTAGTGCTGTGTCCTGAATGCTGTCAACACATGCTCCAACATAAAAGGTTTGTGTGTTTATATACTGTAATGACCTGTCATTACAGTATATAAACACACAAACCTTTTGTGTTGGAGTATCAGGCATAATTTGGATGGTCCTTGGGGCATTGCAATGAAACAAGTTTGAAAAGCACTGATTTAGAGTCACAAAACCACGCAAAACATGTCTGAATTGTGAGAAGCCAAAGAATGGAAAGAAACCCACATAGGCATGGGGAGAACACACAGACTCTACACACTGAGCTGGAAGCAAATTAACACCCCACAAGCTGTGAGACACTACCATTACCCATTATGCCACCTGTAATAATCTTAATCGTATTCTAGTCTAGCATTAAGAAGTATGTTGTAACTGCCCTTCTCTTACAGAAGCTGGAGTTTTAAGGCCAAAGCACAGCATATAATGGTTACATAACTGTGCTTGCCACTGCAGTACAGGCACTCAGTCTAAAATGGACTGGGGATTCATCAAGAGTTCAGGGCACAGATGGAGAGCAATTCCAATTTCCACTGTCTGCTATCTTCTAATCCAGTGTTTGAGAACCTCTGCTCTGGAAATGTACTGAAATGAAATGGGCCTTTATACACAGTCTCTTTAATGAAGCCTGAACTTGAATTTTTAGAACTTAAACTGTACATAGGGTAACTGAGCATCTTCTTGCACAGTATTTTCTCATACTTTATCCAAATAATAAATTCCAGACAGTGTCGGAACATTCCCAAGGACCAAACTATAAATGAGGTCGCAATGTTTTTTTTTAATATATTACCCACCTTTCTTTGTTAGAAACCAACTTTTATAATGCTTGTCAACCACGTAAAGCCAGTCAAATCAAGTCACAAGGTTGTGGGATCAAATTCTGCAACAACACTCTGTCACTGCAATGCTTTCTTTACAATGAGCTGTTCAGCATCTCTCAAATGTTTCATAGTAACACATTTTTGCAAAAGTTGTAGAACTGCTCAGTCCAAGGTCATTTTTGACCCATGTTACGCATTCTAGGTTATTCATTTAAAAGCTGTAAATGAAAAAATTGAATATAGTGATACCAGAAATATTCATTTTTACTTTTATGGAGGATGTTTTTTAACTGCACCTATATATCACTTAATAACACGCCAGATTTTTTTCACCCACTTTATGCATTGTAGAGTGACTGTAAAATCCCACTAATATGCATGTCTATGAGTAAGATGGTCCTGCAATAGACTGGTGCCCTGTCCTCGGTGTACACTTAGCCGAGAATTCTTTGCTTCCAGGACAGAATCCAGAACACCTTGACCATACACTGGATGAGCAGTTATTGAATACGAATGAAAAAAATAATGCTAATAAAGAGGACCTTCTTTCATTTAGGTTTTTAATCGGTGGCTGAAACTGTAGCCCACAATAGCACATAATGGGATGGGAGATTGGGAAATGTCGCTATAAAGTATAAATGGATGGAGGAACTGAAACCATGCTGGCGGACCCTTAGCAAGGAATTGTGTGACAGCAACACAGAGACAAAGACAGTACTAATGCATCCATATACATAAAACAAGAACAAAAGGTCAGAAGGTAATGGTATTTTGATATTTAATATCTAATAAGTTCCAACATGAGTGATGGAACTTTCCAGTTTTCGTTTTAATTGCTGTGCAGCTGAAATGTTTATTTTTTCTAGCAGAATAAAGTTGAACACTTCAGCCATCCCCACAATTACAGAGGGAACTTCAGGTGTAGACCATAACAATAAAACACTTTTCCTTCACTTGTAATGTAAAACATTATGAGGCCATGCTACTTGTTCTCTGATTCATGGACCACAGAAGTGTCTTCTAACAATAATGTGTTGGGGAATCTTTCCCTTTATACTGAGGATACTGAAGGAATTGACTTGTCCCACATTGAGGATTAATCTATTTCCCTTTGTGTGTGTGCATATGTGTGTGCATGTCATTTTATCTTTTAATTATAGGGTCCCCCAGGACACTCTGAAGGAGCAGAGATTAAGGTAAGAGGCTTAGACAAGATTTTGTCTAATGCTTTGTCTTCTTCCTATGTCTATTATGAAATGAGACACCATTCATCTACATCAGGAGCTCATTTAGTGCTCAAAAGAGCTCATATCTTTCCTCCTTAAACGTGCACTATTGTGGCAATCGACAGCTTGCAGCTTGTGTGGCTGCACGTTGGCTTCATGTCGCAAAGGTTATGCTAAATAAGTGGTAAGCAGACCCCAAGCAAAGTTAGTGATCTCAGCTAGAGGAAGCCAAAAACATGGCACCCCTTTGCATTAAGTACTTTCTCTTTCTGTCGGTATTTAATTAAGTCCTATCAAGTCCTCAGCAGGTGTCTGGTATATATCAGCTTTCACTGGCAGGATACATAGCGGTGCCTGTCTTAAGACAAATGGATTTTGCCTTTTAGTAACATTATAAGAGTGATGCCCCTTCCCTTTCTTGACAAAGAACAAAGAAGCGGGCCACATGTATCAGCGTGAGAGACGTGTCCTTTATTTGTTCTGTGTTGTCACATGTCTTGATACAGTAAGTGGTGTATGGATGAAGCAGCAGCCCCTTTCTTCGAATCAGGCCTCGAATACGGTACTGCATGTTACCTCAGTAGCGCCAAACCAGCAGATGGTCATTATGTACAGTACTGTTGCTAAAGATTACCAATCATTTTTATGAAGCCTATGGGAGCCATAACTCATCAGGGTGTAAAATATTAATTTAACAGGTTTTTGTCATTGTCTCAAACACACCCGCCCCTTCCAGGAAAACACTGACTATACTGTCATGAGTCCTCCCTGTCCACAGAGGACAAGTGTCCATTGTACACTGAATAGACCCCCATCTGGACTGAGGTGTCTGATATAGTGAGAGTTAAAGACTGTAAATGGCAAGGGCGAAGGTATCCCATCATCCCTTTGGCTGCCTGAGGAAAGTGCCTCCACGCAGGCTGACCTTGAAATTTCATAAAGCCTGTGACAGCACATCAAAAAGCCTTTTCCAAATGCGACTGGAGCCCACTATTGCATCAGAGAGCATTCCTTGAAAAGGCTCTTCATTACTCTTACATTTGTTAAAAGCATAGAATTTGCTGAAAGCTGTTAAAGCCAGTGGTAATGAGTGAAATAAAAATAGAATGAGGGGGTATTTTCTTAAACAGTAGAGTGTGTGGGTATGGGAGGCTGCTTAAATGATCAGTCTGTAATTATGCAATTAAGTTTTGCCATTGTTAGCAGCTTACATTGTATGTGACAGTAATTGTAATCTTAATATATTGTTTGGTTCATGAAGTGGAAAAGGGCTGTAACTGAGCTTAGCACTGACAAATCCACCTGACATTTACAGGCAAAGTTTTACCCAAGAAAAGGAAGAATGGATTCATGATAACACCATTAAAAGAGAGAACTCTTAACAAGAGATGTTCATTAAAACTAAATCACATGTGTACTGACCAATGGATGAGTTACCTTTTTTTGGATATGCAGTATTTCTGCTAAGAGATTATGTTATTTGATAACTGGGGTGATGCCAGTTCTTGACAGATTTAAAGTCTTTGTTCTTTTGGAAGAAGACCTGCCTACTTGAAAGTAACATGGTGTCTCCATAAAGAGTTGATAATTTTGTCCAACTCTGTTTGTGTTTCCATTTATGCTGCATTATTTCATTGTTTTCATTTCTACAAATGTTGATAATTTACATTGTTCATTGGAGCTATTCAGTATAAAGGCTTTATTCAAGGGTTCTTTAGCTTTGGCAGATGAGATGAACTCCATCTAGAAATGTCCAACTTACCAGCCAATGTCCTTAAATGCTACACTAGCTGTGACCCCAGGACTTAAAGGATATTATATTGGAGCAAAATATGAGTCTCTCTGGCCTTGTGCAGGACCAGGAGATAACCAATTACTGACTGCCAGGTCTGAGCAGCCTCTGGTAGAGAAGTACAGATGTTTGAGGCATTGAGAGGAGGGGTGGTAGGATTAATTGTTGTGGAAGACAGAGTAAACAAGTGCCCCCTCATCCCTCATATCTTTTTGCAAGTATTCAGAGTCCATTAGTCAATTGAATCTTTTCATAGATGAGCCTTAGAGCAGTCCACCTTTTAGTACACTGACATTTTGCTTCCAGAAAACAGAAAAAAACTCACAGTACAATAAAACTTTATTTTATATATACAGGCATCCTTCAGTTTACAAACTCTTCATATGAAATTTCAGTATAATGACTCATGGCTTTTGATACCCAATTTTCGATTTCCAGAATCAAAAATTGGTATAAAGAAAATTTATCCAAAGTGTGTCCAAAAAAATTAAAACTTGTACATTGCATGAGTGAAGCTGAAGTGCCGTAAACCAGTGTTGTTGGCAGTAGTGCACCATCAGCTGCTTTCTTGTGTCTTTTTATGTTACATTATGTTGTGGCTATTAATTATGGTTGTAAATGGAATGCAGCACATCTTGTGGACGCACACGTTTATTAAACGCAACAGCCCTACAGCAGCTTCCCTCCTTTTACTCTCCACTTGATCTGCCTCATTCATTCTCAATTTACATATATATGTCACGTACTACTGTGCCGTATGGCAACTTGTGCATACTTAAAAATTAATTAGTAAAACATGCTTTGCTGATGTCCTCACGGTTTACTGTCTCGAGGACACTTTGTACGCAACCTTGCAGTGTCTAATTTAATCGCATAAAGAAAGTGCAATCCAGGAAAATAGGGTGAAAAAAGACGTAAAAGCTTGTGAAAAAAGTTTAAAAAATAAGATGAGAAGGCTAGAAAAGCATATATGATAGAAGTGATGATTATTAAAAGAAATGGTTTAAAAGAATGAGAAGAAGAAGGAGGTGAGCCACCTACCGCAACTCACAATCAACTGTTCCTCTCTTCTCTTGTGAGTACAGCAACAGTTCATTGCAGTACACTATGTTGTAGAAATTTCCAGGAATGACTCTAAGACCGTTTCATGGTTGCAGGAGTCTTTACTCCTTCCTTTACTTCATGTGCATGGGTGAGCCTCCAAAGGAGAGTCCCCCCAAACAAAGGATTCAGCACAGTTTTATAGGTTTTACAGGTACATCACCAATTTCCATATATGGTTGGTTCCTGCATTCTTCTCTAGGGGTGGATAAAGTTTGTCCCCTAATTTCCCTTTGTATTCATTGACTACTCAACTGCCCAGTTCACACCTACCCTCTAATCCACCCCCCATAAGGAAACAGAGTTTCAGCTCCCACACAAACACTTTCATGTCAGAGCATTCTGTTGGTCAGGACATTCTTATTCCTTCTTTTGGTGCGGGCCCTGCTGACCAGCTGGGGCTCAGGAGCCATTCACCTCCACCTCCCCCTTTCTCACTGAAGTGGCACAGCACAACCCACAATGACCACAGCGTCCGACACCTCAAACCCAACCCCCAAAATACAAACTACAAAATTTCCTCTCACAACTGCTTTGTTGTTGTCTTCGCTTATTTTTTTAAACATAAATTTCATTATTGAATGAACTCTGGCACGTGGAGTCCCCTGTTTTCATCTCTTGCTCATGTTTGTGGACAGAGCTGATCTCCCTGTTGTGAACAAAGAGGTTGGTGCTCCATGTGAGTGATATTGCACAATGCCCTGCTGCATGGCACCCACCTGTGTGCTACAAGACAGTGTTTTAGTGATATTCGGGAAAATTGGGGTTTTCAGTTGGGCTGGTAATGCCTTTGAGGAAATTTGGGGCTTTCATTGGGCTGAGAACACATCATTATTTTTTTTCATTAAATGAGAAATTATTTCCATTAATGGGAAATAGGCTGTTTGTATATTACACTTTGGCTTACAAACCATTTTCAGGAAAGGACTAATTTCAGAACTTAAGGGATTGCTATACTTATGGAGCTGGTTTTGAAGTCTTACATTTCAAAATGTTAATTAAAGCTCAGTGCACCATGGTAACGTGTCAGACTGCAATTCTTCAAGACAGCTGTTCTGATCACTTGAGGTAAACACTTGTCAGCCATGAAAATTGAGTCATTTGTGGTCATTTTTGAAGCAGTTGACAAATTTTCATGTCCATGGAAGGGTGTTGTCAAAAAGTTATTGTTTGCCTCTCCAGTTTCATTGAGCAGTAAAGACCAATGATAACTTTTATTATTTTTAGCAAATTTTCTACTGAGTAAAGGCATCCTTCCGTAACTTCCATGCCATAAAAAGCACAAGTTGCTTTTGTTTGCTGTTAGACTACATTCCCTGTGTCTGCCTGTGTTAGTTTTACCCCTTTATAATGAAAGGGCATTTGGCAGCTAGTTGGGATGCAAGTTTTTGTTTTCTCTGAATCAGATTTTAAGTTCTTAGGACCTTACATGGTGCCAGGAATGCTGACAATGTCAAGACGTCTGAAATTCCACAAAGGCGCTGAAGTCCCCTTTAAACTCACAGGGCTGCTTGAAATGAGATCCAAGTGTGTAGGACTGAACAGAATTTCAACAGGCACATTAACCAGCCCTTTCTCAATTATAGGCTGATCGTCTTTGGCCCATCTCACCTAAGTCGTATTTCTGCCAGCAACCCTCAGTACACCCTGACCTGCCAGCGCTCCCATCTGATTCAGTTTCGCTAGTGAAGGAGGCCCCTTTTCAATATCAGGATGCATCTTGTCTCCTAAAAAGTCAATCATAGTGGCAGTTCTGGTTTGAGGGCCACAGGGGGCTATTTCTGTGCATTGACATTCTGGTATCTTAGAAATCAAAGGTTTGCAAATATATAAGACTAGCAGAAAAATGGTGGCATGATTGTATGATTATGAACCATAAATCATTTTTCATTTTGACTGATAAAACTCAATAATACAAATGCTACTTTGAGTGTGCTACTCTCTTATAATAGCTACTTTCTCTTCATTTTATGCCAATTACTGCATACTCACTTGTTAAAATGAATAATGATGTACTTACATTTTTTACGTAGGGATACTTTGGTGTCTGTATGTCAAGTGCATTGCAGAGCACCCATGTGTGCATCAGTGAATGATTATAAATTATGTATAGACTAGTGACGGAGTGGGAAACAATGCACATGGATAGGATAGGATAGACTTTATTGATCTCTGCAGGAAAATTCAGTATACAGTACCTGAACACACAGGAAACATAACACAAGACACTCATAATGCACATAATAATAAATAAAAAGACTAATAATACTGGCATTCTGACTAGGGGCTGTTTCTAGCCTAGCATCCACTGGTTCCAGGATAAGCTTTGGATTGGCACAACCCTCCTTGGGTTAAGCAGTTAATGACAATGGAAAAAGTATATAACCAATAAAAAAAATAACCTGGTTCAGTGAGTAGTAGTACTTCTGCCCTCCACTGCTTGGGCATGAGTTCAAATCTGGCTCTGTGTGGAATTTGCTTGTTTCACCATGTGTCTGCATAGGTTTCCTCTGGCTGCTCTGGATTCCTCCCACAGTCCAAAGACATGTGATTCGGGGTGATTGGTCACTCTGAATTGCCCATAATGTGTGTATGTTAGTGTGAATGGGTGTATGGTCCCCCTTTGACGAACTGGCATCCCATCCAGGAGTTGTTTCATATCCTAGCACCCTATATGTCCAGAATGGGCTCCAGCCCAGTTCAACCCTCTTCAGGATAAGCAGTTAATGGTAATGGGCGGATGGAAAATAAATAGGCAATAGGAGTAGTAAATGCAGTCTATGGGTCCTTGTGTGGCATTATGGAAGCAGGGGGCTGTTGGTAAGAAGGAAAAGTGCTACTTAGTGCAGTTAAATTGAATAACCCTCTGGCTCAGGGTGATCAGTTCATTTAGGGGATGGAGCCATTGTACATGATAGACTGTAGCTTCCTCTTAATCTTGGCCTCTGTCCTCTGGCTTCTACCAAACCAGGCTTCTATCCCATGACAGAACCTGCTTTCTTGACAATTTTATTGAGTCTATGCTTCTCACCAGTGATGATTGCCTCAGCACACCACAGCGTAAAAGATCACTCTGGCAACTATGGTCTGTCCTTACATACAGCCACTATATGTGCCCATGCACAATTGTCAGTTTGTATATAGCTGCAGCAGTATTGAGTGTTCTTTAGCATAAAGGTGTGTCTAAAATATCATACATATGTAACTTCACCCCATAAAATGTCTGAAAAATGATGGAAAGTTGGACTCAGTATATTCAGTTAGAATATATGTGTCACGCCCCCGGTCCTGACTCTGCTGGTCTTGATTGCTGGTCACGTGCACCTGGCTATCGTTAAGTCGTTATAAATACCTGTCTGTCTGAAGTGATCTTTGTAAAGTATTGCCATGATCCCATGCATACTGAGCATTCTGTCTGTCATACCTGCTTTGTCGTACGGCTTTTGCTTGTGTTTCATCCTTGTTTGCTTTGTTGCTTGTATTGAACTACTTTCTGGTTTTGACCCACGCCTGTTTTGTGACCACGACTCTGTTTATTGCCGAAGGAAATTCCACGGTTCATCACTTTATGCATGCATGCATGCGTCTGCACCCTTCCTTCAGCGTGACAATAAGTCAGAGGGAATATAATGATTTTGCATTTAGGGACATCCAAGGTGGCATTAGGAACTCTGTAAGGAACAAGCAAAAAAAAAATGTTTTTTTTTTATGTAAGGAGTAAGTACTTGTGTGAATAGTCAAATTTCAGAAGCATTGCATCCCCTCCACTAATGAGAATAACTAAAAGGAGAATGTCCTTGAATTGATGTGATGCTCTCAATGAAACTGCATAACTGGCAGGTACCAGAAGTTTAGAATGTGCTAGTAGAGACTTTTTCCATTGACAACAGTTGCCTTAACATGGAAAGGTAAGGCAGTTTATCCATATTGAATTAGACAAGGAAAATGCACTGTTACACATGCTGAGTATTTTTGAACATGAACCGCCAGGTCAAGAATGGCCTATGTCAGAATAACCTTTATACAGCAGAGAGAACATGGCAGCCAGTTCTCCTTTTCCATGTTTTAGAAAATGGATTTTGTACAAAAACATCACTTCATCAAATGTAAAATGTACACATGGCAAACTCCCAGCGTGTCAACTGCTTTTGCACTCTTACCTTTAATAAAATGCAAAGTTCCAGCATTATGAAGCCAAATGTTGAGAAAATTCCCAATGCCGGGACATGGTAAATTTCAAAGATGTACCGAGGTGCCCTTTAAAGGGAGTTGTTAGTTCACAGCATCTGTGGTGGAACTGGGCTGAATAGTGCAGGACTAAAACTGAAAAGATGGCAGGGAACAGGAGGAGATAAATTTCCCCAGGTCCAAATTTATTCATTGTTCATAGTCCTCTACACCCACAAATTTGCCACGTTCACAGTGCTCGTCTCAAAAAAGGCCCACAACACCCCTTTTTTCCTTCCCCTGAGTCATCTTTGAATGAAAATCCTTTAATTACTTTTTCCAATAAAAAAGAACCCCAGTGTCAATGGTGAATCTGTTTTCAACCATTTCAAATCAGTAGTAATAATGCTTGAGGTATATAGTGCACTTTTTAGTACTAGTTGTTAGGTGTCTTTCATTAGCATTTAAATGGGCTTGCCTGATGATGCAGTAGCTCAGCTCCCAGCAACCCTTCAGTTAAACTGCACGCAAAGTTAAGAGCATTTTTGTACTGAGCTCTCCAAATAGCATCAAGGATGACTGAGCCCATGATTCTGTCTGATAGACAGACCTGTCTCCCAGTGAATATACATCATTCAGGAGAAGACTGAAGGAGCAACTGCATCCTATACAGCTTTAATGTCTCTGTAGAAGCCCACATCCTGAAATTATACAGTTTTTTCTGTATTCCTGCAAAAAAGAGCAGGAATACCATTATTTAACTGCAGGCATCAAGTGCCATCTGTTGGCAAAGAATTAGAAAAATAAAATCAAGCACCATGTTTTTTACAGCACTTGATACTTATCTTCATAAGTATGCTGCTGGGATGTTGTGTATGCTAGAAACAGAATATTAGTCTGTCCTTGGGGCGGCTAGGGGGGGTTAGTGTGTGTGGCCTGTTTTTGATGATTTTACTCTGCGAAGCCTGCCCCTAAAATTTTCATAAATTGCCAGTATTTAATATGGTTCATCTGAAAGGATGTAGGTCAACTGTGACGCAGTACAAAGTCTCTTGTTTAAGGGTGATATTTGTTATTGTGTGCGTTGTTTCAGGGGGAGAAAGGAGACTCAGGCTCCCCAGGAAATACCGGTGAAAAAGGCGAGAAAGGAGATCCTGTATGTATTCTAAAACAAATCCCGCTGGATCTTTCACAGAATTTTTAATATTGTTCTTCATCTTCTCATTAAGAATGCTGCCTTACTCTCCAGGGTCCACCAGGAGAAGCAGGAGCCAGAGGGATAAAAGGAGAAAAGGTGAGCGATTCAGATGTGTATATAGTAGTGATGTAAGTCAGGTGGTGTGGTTGGTGATCAAAAAAGCACAAATACATAGTACATGAAAAGCAGCACTGTAATGCACAGCCCAGGTGAACTTATCTATAGTACATATGAAAGCATGCAAGAAAACACAAAGGCTTTTTCCTTGTTTCATATACAAAGTCTGCCCTCATAAAGCCTTTTTCACTCAGTACTGCCAATACTTGGTAATTAATATGGATTAATATGGAAAAATAATAGAAAACCTAGGACAAACCGCCAAAAATTATATAAATCTCAAAAGTGCATCTGTTCAGTGTTTTCCATAGTGACTACACTGAAGCTGGGAAACACAAAAATGAAAAACAATGCATGCAGAGAAAAAAAATTTATTTACTCTGTAATAAATCACAGTAAAAAAAAAGAAATACATGTGACACCCAGTGGTAATTGATGCAGTGCGGATTGTTTCGTCCCCCCACATCTTCCTCTGAGCATATTAGATGATGTGGGTTCTTCCCAGGCCAGGCTTCTTCAGTCTTTTCTCTCTGAGCATGGTCTGGTTCCCTGTCAAAGGGGGACTTGGAAAGCGGTGGCACTGTCATCAGGGCAGTGAGGACCCTCCCAGATGACCCAGGTTCCAGCAGCCCAGTGTAGAACTGGCATCCATACCACTGGCAAAGTGAGAATTAGGTTTGAATCCCACCTCCTGCTGCTGCAGCTTTGAGAAAAATACCTACTCTGAACTGCTCAAGTAAAATATACCCCTATTCAGCGGCACACTTAGAGGAGTCGGGACCCAGGGCAGGAGTCGTTGTTGGGGCCCTAACAACACTATAATATAATAAAATACTGCTGTGTCAACCTCTAAAACCAGTGCCATGTAATAAGATAAACAGTATGTATATATTTATAAATGTTTGGACACATGGAAAAATACATAAGAACAGCTGGACCCTGGGCAGAAACCAAGTATGCAATCTCAAAGCTTAAAATTTTTGTTAATTAGCTGAGTTACCCAGCACTGCCTGGGTCAGAACAAGGAAAGGTAAACAGCAGTAACACATTATATATCACCAAACTGTGTTACCCTTAAAGCAGTTGCATTTAGTACATACATATTAGCACTGTTGAACAGGCTGTCTCCACAGGGAGTGTAAGTAGTAGTCAAGTGTAAATGTGGAAAGGTGAAAAGTAGTAAAGTTTTAATTGCCATGTATGTGTGTGTATAACTTCCTGTTGCCAATTTGGGTCTTTCCACAGGGCTTGGCTGCTGTGTGCTTCAGTTTATAAACAGAAAATGCAATGCCCTAATTAAAACTGGTATTTTATAAATGTGTAATATGTTTGAAAGGGGGACCAGTTCAGAACCATAACAGTTCTACTGAAAAAGTTATTGCTATAATCAAAGTGAATATGTGCATAGGTTTCACTAGTTTTAGCCACTTTCAATGGCATAACACCCAAATGCAGTATTTATTATACATTTCTATGGAATTGATTATCTTACAGGCAATAATTGTCATACTGTAACAGGCTGTATTTCCTTATGGGTGAGTAAAAAGTGAACGGATAAGTTCAAATGCACAAGTGCACAAAATGAGTTACTAATTTTTTCTAATAAAAATACATTTAAAGCCTAAAGTAATATTAAATAGACACCATTCCAACAAACATTTTACAACCACTACCACTCTTCTCGAAACTTCAGCCACCTCTGCTACATGAGTGACGTTGAACTTTGTAACACACCACTGATAGAAGCTTAAACCAATCAGCGTGCAAATTAAGAGTGACTGACATATAACTAAACAAATTAAAACACTTCATTCATTGGAATGTGACAGGTGTCCAGCAGTTTTTTCCAGTTCAAACATAATTTGTGGACTAGATTTAAATTTAAAGGAGCCTCCCAGAATCTAGAACTATAAAAAATAATTAATACATATAACAGTAAACAATAATAAAAAAATAAATGTATTTACTGCCGTCCCATTCAGAGGCTGTTTCATAGCCTTGTGCCACCCTCTGCTTCTGGGATGGGCTCCTGACTGCTGTTATGCTGCTCAGAAAAAGTGGTTATTGATAATGGATGAATAGATGTAAATAAATTCATTTTGAAAAAATGTTACACCCCCTGGGCTGTTACCTAAGTTAGCCTGGTTATAAGCCTGTTGCCCCTAATGTATAATTGGGTATATAAGTGTAAGTACTCTAACATTGTAAATGACCGGAAAAAAGCATCAGCTAAATAAATGAATGCAAATAACAAAATAACTGAAGGGGGTGTGAAAACCATATCTGACTGCAAGACTGTGGACAGAACACGGACACTTGTAGAGGTAGGAGGACGGAGTCCATTTAATGATCACGGGGCGTTCCAAAGTCGTCATCAGACAGGCAGGGGTCAAAACCAGGAATCGATCAGCACAGTCAGAAGTACAAATTGGGGCAAGACAGAAGCAGAACCCAAAAGACAAAACAGGTCAAGTATCGGAGAGACAGACGGAGAGATCGCTCGGTATGCACAGGCTGGGCATGGGCAATACTTCACAAGGCACCTTTGGTTTTACCGGGTATTTATAGGTCCTAACGAGAAACAGGTGCTGGGCAATCAGGGACGGCAGGAACAGAGTCAGGGGGTGTAACAGTATCCCCCCCCAAAGAGACCGAGCTGCCTGAGGGATGAGGGCGGCCGCGATGATCACCACCCATGCTCCCAGTGGATGGAGCCTGGGCTCGGGGGCCGGCGCTGTCGAGGGGCTGGGCAGCTGAGGTGGTGCGTCTAGTTTCAGTGGATGATTTCGGATGAATAGCCAGGACCTTACGGGGATGCACCCTTGGACGGGGACCTGGTTTCTCGGGAAGAACCTGGCGATAGTCGGCTATGAGACCCGGGTCCAGGATGTCCCACGCAGGCACCCAATTCCTCTCCTCGGGACCATAGCCCTCCCAGTCCACCAAATACTGAAGCTGCCCAGCCCTTCTCTGGGAGTCCAGCAGCTCTCGTACAGCATAGACTGGTACGCTGTCAATCTCTACCGGACGGAGTGGTCGGTCATTAGGCAATGCCTTGTCTAGCGGTCCTGGGATGACTGGTTTAAGGAGGAAGACATGAAAAGAATGACATGTTCATATTGACAGGTAAATCTAGTTTGTACGTGACTTCATTGACTTGTTTCAGCACCCTGAAGGGACCCAAATGCTTAGGTTGTAATTTCCTGCAACCCTCAGTAAATTGAAAATCCTACGACAACCAGACATGGTCTCCTGGTTGAAATACAGGAGCATCCCGATGACGCCTATCAGCTTGGACCTTGTAACCCTGAATAACCCTCTTTATCCTCTGATGGGTCCTACTCCAAACCTCCTTACTCCTCTTTAACCAATCGTCCACGGCGGGAATGTGTGTAGGCTCAGCCGTCCATGGTACTAGGGGTGGTTGATATCCCAGGCAGCACTCGAATGGCGTTAACCCGGTGGAGGAGCTTATGATGGAGTTCTGCGCTCTCTCTGCCCAGGGTAGAAACTGACTCCAATCTGGCGGATTTTCCTTACAGTATATACCTAAGAATTTACCCAGTTCTTGGTTTACCTGTACGCACTAACCGTTAGCCTAACCTCGGGGTATCATCCCCAGTCTAACATTGACCCCCAGGTGTTCAAAGAAGGCTGACCATACTCGGGACGTGAATTGTGGCTCACAATCCGAAACATCGTCTTCAGGAATCCCAGAGAACCTAAACACCTGGTGGAAAAGAACCTCTGCAGTCTGGATTGCTGTGGGCAAACCCTCTAATAGAATAAAATCGGACACCGCGCCCAAAAAAAAAAAAAAAACGATCCATCACTGTTAGAATACAGGTATAAGACTGGGATTGCGGCAGATCTGTGACAAAATCGACTGCGATGTGTGACCAAGGATGTGAAGGAATAGGAAGGGGAACTAACTTCCCTGCAGGCAATGTGTTGGGGTCTTGCTCTGCACGCAGATTGTACAGGAGGCCACAAATCGATGGACATCCAACGCCATACTCTCCCACCAATAACATCTGGACAGTACTTGGCAAGTATACACCTCTCCGGGATGACCTGATGCCAAGGATGAGTGAGCCCAGTAAATGAGGTGATCTCTACAAGACAGAGGAACATACTGTTTCTCAGCAGGACATTGGGATGGAACTGGAATGCCCTCTAATTCCCTCGCTATCTCTTCATCGATTTCCCACCGGATTGATGCTACCTGGCAGTTTGGGGGTAAGATTTTGTCAGCCGGTTTCTCCCTTGACTCACAAGAGGAACTATACAGCCGGAAGAGTGTGTTAGCTTTAGTGTTGCGAGTGCCAGGTTTATAGGTGATGGAGAACTGGAAACGAGCAAAGAACAGACCATCGTTCCTGTCTGGGATTTAACTGTTTAGCATTGCGCAAGTACTCTAGATTCCTGTGGTCCGTTAGGATCTGAAAGGGGTGGTTGGCTCCTTCAAGCCAATGTCGCCAGTCTTCAATGGCTGACTTGATGGCGAGCAGCTCTCGGTCTCCACTCCTGTAATTCCTCTCTGCAGGGGTAAGTTTGCGTGAATAGAACGCGATGGGATGCAGTTTTGGAGGATTACCTAAGCGTTGTGACAGTATGGCGCCAATACCTGTGTTCAACGCATCAACTTCCACTACAAATGGTTTTGATGGATCAGGATGTTTCAGGACGGGCACTGTGGCGAACGCCTGTTTAAGGGTAAAAGACTTGCTCAGCTTTGGGATTCCAGGACACCTTTTGGGATCCTCTTTTGTCCTTAAGTAGCAACATGAGGACCTTACAGACATGGGTGACGTGGGACGCCAAATAAATGAGGATGTTGTCAATATATGCGATCACGAACTGCCTGACCCTATCCCAAAGAACATTAATAAATGATTGAAAAACAGAAGGAGCATTACAGAGCCCAAACGGCATTACCAAATATTCAAAATGACCTCTTGGAGTAATGAAAGCTGTCTTCCACTCATCTCCTTCCCTGATTCTGACCAGATTATATGCACTTCTTAGGTTGAGCTTGGTAAAATACTTTGCTCCGCAGAGCTGCTCTAGGGCGACTGGTACTAAAGGCAAAGGGTAAGGAAACTTCCAGGTTATCGCATTAAGGCCTCGGTAATCTATACAGGGTCTGAGACCTCCATCCTTCTTTCCTGTAAAGGAAAAGCTAGATGCCACCGGTAACGTCAATGGACGAATAAATCCCTGTGCGAGTGATTGCCTGATGTAGGTGTCTAGCGCCTGTTCTGCTTCGGTTATGGGATATATCCTAGACCTAGGAAGAGGGGCTCCCTCAACTAACTCAATAGCACAGTCATACGAATGGTGTGGAAATAGTCTTGTCGCATTCTGTTTGTTAAACACTTCCCTCAGATCCAAATACTCGGGAGGAATGACCACTGAGTCAGCAGCAGGGCTCTCTATGGTTGTGGATCGCACAGAGATAGTGGTCTAATGGAGACTGTGATATGCCTGGGTTACGCTTTTGCAGCCAGGGGAGACCGAGAGTCACCAAATAGTCTGATCTGTCTACGATCAGGAAGGATATCAGTTCTGTATACAGGGCACTCAAGTCCATCTGTGCCTGGTGGGTGATAGTCGATACCAAACCCCCCGAGGGGTCTCCCAGCCAGGGCTAATGGTTTCAGGGGCACACAGGCTCATGGTGGTGAGACCCAACAGTTGAGCCAGGCTAGACTGTTGGAAGTTCCCTTCGGCGCCTGAGTCCACCAGGGCTGTGACAGGAGTATACAGAATGACTGGAATGGTAAATGATTTGGAGACCCAGCCCCCCCCTCTTGGACAGACTCACCAGCCGGCCACGAGGAGTCGGATCCACCCTGGGTCGAGCTTGAGGATGCCGGTGGCAGTTCTGTCGAAGGTGGCCGGGATCACCACAGTACAGGCACAAGCCCTTGTGCAGCCTGGACAGGTGGAATCACACTTCACGGCCTCCAACGTTTCAGTGGACTGTTCCACCCTTCGTGAGATGCCGTGCTTGCACAATGCATCCCAGGTTCTTGCGGACCTTATACCGGTCTTCGGTTCCTTGTTCGGGCAGGTGGACAACAATTAGTCGATCCAAATCGCCCGTGTGATCAACTCCTCCAATCCCAGCTCCAAGTCCTTGCCCGCCGACTCGGACAGCACTTTGGCTCTTAGCCCATTCCAAAATGAAACCAGTAATGCCGCTTCATTCCAACCACTTCCGGCCGCCAGGGTACGGAATTCGAGCGCATAATCCCTGACGGAACGATTGCCCTATTGCAACCTCAACAATCATTCGCCATTGCTTCTACCCTCGTTAGGGTGGTCAAATACAGTATGAAGTTCTTGTTCAAACTGGCGATAAGTTGTGGTTTGACATTGCGGCCACACTGCGGTAGCCCAATCCAACACCCTCCCGGTCAGTCAGGAGATTACAATGGAAATCCATGCCTTATCCGAGCTGCTGGGACACTCGCTAAAATACAGAGCACATTGAAGCAGGGACCCCTTACAGGCAACTGGGGTCCCATCGAATTTATCCAGCTTACTCACAGGAAAACTCTCCTCAGGCAGAGAGTACACAGATTCTTGAGACATCGGGGCTTCCTCTGGAACTCAAACTGCTGCCATTAGCTCTCGCATTTGATCAGCGATCCAACCCACCTGCTTCTGCAGCTTGCTCTGGTGATGACAGGACTGCCAGGGACTGAGTCAATCCCAAGAATTACTGCTGATGCTGCTTGAGAACCCTGCCCTGATCAGAACCAAGAGACTTCATCTCCACCATCTGCAACATGGTGAAGTATACTGTAAGACTGGACAGAACAGATGCTCGCAGAGGTAGGAGGACAGGGTCCATTTAATGGTCACAGGGCATTCCAAAGTCATCGTCAACAAACAGGCAGGGGCCAAAACCAGGACTCGATCAGTACAGTCAAAAGTACAAATTGGGGTGAGACAGAGGCAGAATCCAAAAGACAAAACAGGGCAAGTATGAGCACACAAGCGCAAACTCAATATGCATAGGCTGGGCATGGGCAATACTTCACAAGACACCTTTGGTTTTACCGGGTATTTATAGGTCCTAACGAGAAACAGGTGCTGGGCAATCAGGGACGGCAGGAACAGAGTCAGGGGGCGTGACACTGATAAGACCAGAGCTGTGGCCTTCAGATGGTCTCAGTGTCATCTTTCAATTCTCAGACCACTCGTTTCCAGTACTCTGTTATCCATAAAATAAGCAGTTCTTAAAAGTAGCTGTAACATAAAGTGTAGCATAATCATCACACATAGGTGTTTCTGGGCTGTTAAAGGAACTTTCTTAAAAACTAACTGCGTTGTGTTTGGTCGCTGTGTTCAGTCTACAGCCTGCTTTGTCATGTAAAGTTATTGTCCCTTATGGGTTTGTTCTCTGACTTTAAAGTAATATGCTTCTGTGTTATAAAGCTTGTTTAATATGGAAATACACTATATTTTATTAAACTAAATAATTTAAAAAACCTTCAAGGTGTTTAGTTTTTACTCTTACTGCTTTGCTTTGGTTTTATGCATTTTCTACAAATAATTTCAAGGTGTTACTGAAAATATAGGATTTAAATGTTTTCAAGGTGATTTAAATAAACAACCAGAGGACTTAAAAGATCAAAACTAGAAAAAGAGCACTTCTTGAAAACGTAGAAATTGTTTTTATGGAAGTTGAGCCAATCAGCAGTTTGTCCATCCATATTCACCTATTCCTAAGCACCGTGGCACCAAGAGAGCAGAAAGTCACATCATGGTTCGCTTCACGCAGCCTCTGTGAGACACCAGGCTTGCAAAGTCATTACAGCCACTGCCAAGTTGCTCGAAAAGGGCTATTAGGCCTGGTCAAAGCAATTTGGAACTTTGCACTGACCTTCATTGCCCTGCCACTCCACACTCTGGCAGTCTGAAGTCCACAGAGCCCAGTTGTCTTCACCTGCTGTGTTCCTGTCTGTATTTTCCCCTCCATGCTTTCGTTTGACTCTGTTATTTAAGCAACTGTTGTTCTCAGTTTGAGAGAACCTCTAACGTCATAGAAAATTTAGTATGTTTGCCTGTGTCTATTTGTGTCAACCAGGGTGAAGTGGGACCCCGAGGCCCCCCAGGACCTGTGAGTAAAACCTGTCTTCGATTCCGTGTTTGCTGTCAACTCCCCTGCAAACAATGTGATGTGACTTTTTTCTTTTTTTGTTATGGCATGAAAATGAGACGTGTAGCTATTGTCGAAATTGTGGACCAAAAATGCTGCGAAGATATCGACGGTTTTGTCCCCCATTTGTAACCTCTCAAGTATGATGCCAGCTTTACATGCATTAGTCGTGGCAAGCTGTGTGTGTTGGCACAATTGTCTTCATTTTCAGGCCCCACTTTGGCCCAACATCCTGCAACACTTACAGGCTTGCCTATTGTTTAATTTTAGAATTTCTCTGCCATCTTGTCCTTTGTTGGCCTGGTATGATTTCTTGGTGGCTGCATTCATTTAATATAATAATTTGATGTTTTGAAGGTGAATAATGCCGCCTGTTATCTGCTCTTAGCATAAGTTGAAAGATACTGCCGGTGTTTACAGAGCATCGTGCTCATTTGCTGAGCGTGACACCAGCTGTCTCCTCGTGAAGAACAGCTTCTGTATCACACAGCGAGAAAGAAGTGTGTGGGAGTCTGCATGTGTGTTAGTGTCAAGCTGCATACAAATTCATAAAATCTGTTTTAATTAAATCATTTTTTCTCAGATCCTGAAAGGAAACAGAATAAACTGGATCAATTGGTTCAAACTGTGCACTGAAATTCACTGTATTTTTATTATATTGCTCTTATTTGGAAATGGTGATAGCAGCGTTGAGCAACTTAATGTAACTTAAAAGGAGAGGTGGCATGAGGAATCAATATCATTGCCTGTTAATAAGTGGTTACTGATTGTAAGGTCATGGTGGTCTCTATTACTCCATTACTATTCTGGAAACCTAGGTTGTGAGGCAGGGTACTCCTTACATTGCACCATCAGTGAGCATAATTCATAGATAAACCATCACAAATCCTTATATTTTTGAATAAAGCACAGTAAATTATTTCTAAAATAGTACAGCAAAATTTTGCCAATCAACCTAATTCAGGTATAAATTAGATTTCCTTGCAATATTTTTCGGAGTCCAGCTGATATTTTTACTTCTGTAATTGGCTCTGTTGTGTGTATATTGTGTTGAACCTCACTGATGGTTTATTTTAGTTATATTTAAGCTTAACAATTTAATTTAATTTAATTTAATTATTGCAAATGGCACTGGAGCATTTCACAGTCATTTATTTTTTCCACAGTCAATTTGAATCACTTGAATTTCGTCAACTGAAATTTAGGCATGGCTGGGTCTCGTACATTTAATTGAAAGTTAAAGCTTTTGGACATATTACAAATATAGTTTCTACTAAATGCATTACTGCTTTTGAAATATATATGTAGCATACATGAATGTAAAATATGTTCAAATCATTCTATATCTATTTTAATGTTACCTGATTAAGGAGCACTAAGCATTTCAAATATATTTTTACAATGGCTCTTTAGTTGCCTGCCTTTTAATCCCAGCTTTAATTAATACACGAACAAATGTGGGCAGTTCTATTAATAGGCCCTTTCTTAATCACTGAATTTCTTGAGGGCCTTTCTCATACTCAGTGAAAGGTCAGAAGTTAGACGTTGCCTTCATTTACCTCTTCCTTCCAGGACAGAATAGGCTTTGAGTTCTACCAACAAACAGCACCTATTTGGGTCTATTACCTTGCTTAAGGTGTTTTGCGGGTACTCTATGGGGAAAAGGCAAAGCTGTCTTGCTCTATCTGACAGTGGCATACACAATGCTATGTTAAGCTGATGTTGTTTTCTCACATTAGCCCTGCAGTGGTCCCCTGCTTGTGACGGGTGATTCAGTAGGTCCACTCTCACCCCATTCACAGCCTGCCTGTTATCATCACCAGCTGTCCCCACATTACCAAGTCCCAGACTGGTGTCAGTTTGGGTGAGGGATCTGGGGACCATACTGTGTGCATCACACAGCACGGAGGGCGTCTTGTCTCTTGTCACTCCTTCCCTCATAAACCAACCTGATGGAATGATATTGCTTGCTTAACGTGGGCAAATCAACAGCTCATGGAATTTTGAATCTTGTATTTAAATATTGTACATCTGTGGTATGTCCAGTCAGATCTGGCCACCACACACACACAAATAAATAACAAATAAATGAACTGTACAGACTATAAACTATAAACAAGTGTAGAACTTGTGATAATGATGATTTAAAAGGTGTAACACCTTATTTGGTGACCGCATAAAGTATGTTTTGTTATTGCTTTATAAAGAATTGTAATGACCTATCCAATTTTGGACAGGAACACCAAAAAATAGCCCAGAGGTTAAACTTAACACATCCCAGGTGATGTGGTATTGCTGTAGTCTTACTTCCATTACATAAATGATTGCATGAACAGATTAACCCTCCAGAATGGAGCTACTGTACATCAGACAGTGATGCCTTCTTCTCCAGACACTGGCCGCTTGACCTGATATTTTCCCAACTAAAGTATCACCTGCACATGTCTAGATTGTGTACACTACAAAAATGGCATTGGTAGTTCTTTGCGCAGGTGCCCCTTTGTCATGCCATCTGCTCGGATTCCCATTAATACGGGGCATGTGGCATGTGCCTGCCTCAACCCACCGCTACCCACTCCTCAGGTCTGAGCATCTGCTTGCTCTGGCTTCTTGCCTGAAGACTGCAATCTGAGAATAAGGTTTGTTTGTTTTTGTTTCTTTCCAGGTAATGACGGCACACGGTTTGCGACACCTCTCTGGGCCTGTACGTGTCACTGCAAACGTCTGTGCCAATGTCTACATTACTTTCAGAACGGTCTTTTCACTCACAATGACCTTGCATGTTTTCTGGTGTTTACCATACATCTGTTAACATCGAGCATTTTCATGTGAAATTTTAGAGGCTGTTTGATGCTAACATGTCCACAATTTGACGTTTCACCTTGTGCTTTCAGGGTGAAGCTGGAGAAAAAGGACAGAAGGGGGAAAAAGGAGAAGAGGTATAGAAACAAATATAGTAAACATTCTGCATGGTTGTAAACATGACTTATTTACCTATACAAAGATGTGGACAGAGCCACTTAAGTATTAGAAATTGATATAAAGCTTATTGATGGTACAAGTTCTGAATCACTGACATGTTCAGTTAAAATGGAGAACTGCCTTTGGGCACAGGTGACACTTATTTAACCTCAGTTTCACTGTGAAACTGGTATATCTGCAAAGACATTGGTTGTTGTCACTCAATCTCATACGCTTGTTAAATATCTGTGGAGACGGAGCAGTGGCATGCTGCCAGTCCAACTTATAGATGAGTTCGCAAGATTCCTTTAACCTTTATCTTTCACATTTCTGTTTGTGGGTGAAATAGAAAATAATCTAGCTTCCTAAAAAAACCTTGAACATGTTGTGAAGAGTTGGTCTGGAATTCTGCCTGACTATAAATTTAACAAAGTGCTAGTCTGAACACACTAGGGATGTGATATGGGCCTACAAACTTCAGTTCCATGATAACTGGAGTGTGGTCCAAAATGTCAATGTCATGGTATGAACATGCCAGAATATATAGAATTAGCGAATTGATGATTAATAAATAATGCATATATAACAATTTGTAAGGCAGAAAGAGAATTCCCTCCCAGTTGGGTTAAAAAACTGCAAAGGATCAGTGTTGCCGGAATGTAATAGACTGAATGAGAGAAGCAGATGAGAACTGAGTGGCGGGTTTCAGAGATAATGACAAGGGTATTCAAAGAACAATTAAAGTCACCCCTGATTATGACATGGTGTTTGTTGGTATTCAGAAATGCCGAAGAAAAATTTGTGAAAAAAGCACTGTGGTCCCTGTTAAGAGCATACATACAGGAACATGATATAATTTGCCAGTGTCAAATACAAAGTGGTCATTTTTGTTGGAGATAACATCTGGTAGTTGATAGTAGGAATGGGGTTATTAATAAATCACAACAGCAACCCCCATTGCTTTGATGAGGAACCAGCTTTCAAAATTCACCTCATTTGTGCTAGAACAGGTCATAGTGTGTCAAATAAGACAGGAAAAACAATGGAAACTGGCATGTGCTGGGCAATACTGTAAAATAAATGATTTTTGAACACCAACTAAAGTACAAAAAGGGAGGAACGAAAAAGAGGACTAGACTCCCCCACCTCAAAAGCCCAGCCACCCTCAAACAAGCAGCGTGTGGAGTTCATCCTAGGCACTTCTGCTTTGAACCAGTAGTGCATTCTGGTTGAACCCAACACAGCATGTGGTAAAGTCTCTCACACACACACGTACACAAGCAGATGTATGTGATGCTGACGGATCTTCCCACTCTATGCACACACAAATGTTCTAAATTCAAAAAGTTAAAAGTTTGATCAAAGGTTGATGATATATAATTTGTTTTTTCTTTCCCTTTTTACTTGACCACAACCAGCTTGTGTCTCACTCTCCCTGGTGTTCACCTATCTGACACCACTAACAATACTTGTATACTAAATGTAACCATTTTAAGGGTTAAAAGAGTTTGGGGATATAATAATATGTTATTATTATTCTTTGCCATGGCTATACCTTTTTGACTCAACCAGTGCTAAGAAACCCAGGTAGTAGACTATAACATTAAGCTTCTTAAACATTAAGAATACATAGATACTAATGATTCATAAGGGATGTATAATGCAACAGTGAAAACTGCATTAAATAACAATTGCTAACTGATAATAAATAGCTAATAACATATTATTGATAATGAATGTCACATAATCTTCAACAATTAACAGGTGAGCAGTTAGCAAAAAAGTTTCTGAGTCTTCAGAGTTTTCCTATCATGGAAGACCCACAGTTTTGCAGGGAAGTGCGGTCCATGCCGGACGTTGTACTCGTGGTTCATTTAATGTCTTTGAATGTGGCACACTTTCTTCAGTAGTCCTGGAGGGAAATTCTCCAAAGAACAGCTTGCTGCTGTAGAACACGAGCTGGTCCCTCTCATTCACAATATGAATAACTAACTCTCTCTCCCATGAGTGAAGGAAGCGCACAAGGACCAAGTGAGACCACTAGCCAGCCTCAGGCTTCGGTGCTGGGGAGCAGTGGGGAATATATCTTTTCCCAATAACTCCCTGAAAAACTAAGACAAGAAAGTTGTGGGCTGTGAACCCTTGGTTGTTTCAGGCAAGCTGTCTCTTTATAAATTATCTTCTACTGTACCCATTCATGTCCAGCAGGCTGGCCTTCAAAATTGTTTTCTCTGATAGCAGGCCATTGTAGGCCTCCTTCACCTCTGCCATGTTAGTTGCAGTTTTCTGTGCAGTCTGATCCAGGTGAAAGATCCATTGTCCTCGCACATTCTCAGCCACCTGAGTGGACTTGATTTTAAGACTCGGGAGCTTTCAGCGAACACTGGAAATCAGCCATAAGCCCCAAGCAGAGCTACTCCAGCTGCGAAATAATGTGTTCTAATATAAAGAATAATCACCTGGCTTATCAAGCTGCAAATGAATTTTTAGACAGGCCTTTTTCTTCTTCTTGATATGGGCTTTGATTTTGTCTTAAATATTGCTCTCGTACAGTTCTGGTCAAAATTATTGGCACCCTTTACGCTTGCAAATGTACTACCCAGTGTCAGAAAATAAGGTTTCAGTCAAAGGTTGTGCCTCCTAAAAACTACTGAAAAGAGCTGCAATCTGTTACTGCTGAAAGGAATCCTGCAAAAATTCAAGAGCTACAAAAAATTGCATTTGAAGAGTTGGTGATACCTCCAGCAGAAAGGTACAAGAAGCTTATAGATACTCCACCACTAAAAAAACATTTGGAGGCATCATTGCCAAGGGTTGTGCAACCAAATATTAGAGAATGGTGCCTTTAATCCTGCCCAGGTCATGTTTTCTTTTTCTTCTCTGAAAAATATACTAAATTAAAGAGATTTTTTTTGCTGTGTGACTTTGAACATCCAATTAAAATACTCAGGTAATCAAAAAAAGTTGGTAAATTAGTAAATTTCCAATTAATTCTGAAGATATTGTAGATGATACACCTAAAATGCAAGGGTGCCAATAATGTTAACCGGAACTGTATGTAACAAATGTAAATGTAGTAAGACTAACAGAGAGTAGGAGTGAGTTCTCTTTAAAATAGTGTACTATTATGGGTTTTTTCTTACAAAATAAGTACAGGAATGCAGGAGCCCAGGTGACACATCTACTCTGCTATCTTTCCGAGACTATATCCTTTGATCATTCTGAAGAACAAAAAATATTAAAAACATATATCCTAAATAATATGATATCTTCATTAAAAGGTGCTAAACACTTCGTGCATCATTCAATGCCTGGACAGATGCTGACTGGAGTGCTTAAAAATGGACTTGCTCCAAACAAATGAGTCATGCGTTGACATTCAGGAACTTGACGGTCTGTACGCAGCTTGACAACAAAATGGAAATGGCTGAGGAAAAAAAAAAAACAAAATATCGATCCATATTAGGAAGACACCAAAATGGTGCAATATGCCATTGTATTGCTAGTGAGAAGGCATATACTGAAAATTGCACAGTAATTGGAGTTTATATGTTCTTTTAAAAATTTTGATCAAACTTGAAATGTCAAGTCTTTATTATGTTTCTTGATTTTTTACATCCATTTGTGATTACTTCTGATAGGGAGAAAGAGGCATTCAAGGACCACAGGGCCCAAAGGTAAGTTAAGGAAATGAGCCATCTATTCACTGAGCCACCATGCCACCCAGAGTCATAACAGTTCAGTAGAAAGTCAAACAAATAAATAGTACTATATGGGAAAATTAAAAGAAAACAAATAATAGTAATGACAACAATGATAATTGGAACTACAATGACTTGATCTTTGCTTTGCATAACCCTCCATTATCCCTCTCCCTCCAAGTTCTAAACAAATTAACCTTCTACTAGCCTTGTGTTAATGTTTTTTTCTGTACCTGCAAAGCAAAAAATATCCCATGTTCAAGTTTTTTTTCTGTTTTCCTTTCTTTCATTGTTCCTCTTGCTGAGGGGATAAAGGGAAGCATAGGACTACAAGGTCCGAAGGGAGATCCAGGCTCAGAGGTACACACTATCTCGCTCCATTCCATATTAATCTAAAGTTATTTTAAAATCAGCATGGTCAAAAGCAAGCCCTCAGTTCAGTATTTAAGGTGGTTTAATAATGGTTTGGTTGTATAAATTCACAGAGGGTATCTCTTTCTAATGGCATAGTTCACTTAATTCACATTAAATAAAAAATAAAAGAATAAGATATGGATCCAAATCACACCAGCTGTAGGTTGTACCCAAGACCCTTATTGATTTAGGATTTAGTTTCTAACTTTTACAATTCTCTTAGTATTTATTGGAGAAAGAGATGGCTCTTAACACTAAATCAAAACTTAGAATGAGCTGCTCAGATTTCTGACATTTTTTCAGTAAAAGCAAAAAAAGGTATTCAAAGGTTGCACCTATTCCTAGGGATCCATATTAAATTGAAAGGAAAATTAATGTGAAGAATTGCTCTGTTCTCAGCCTGTGGCAGTTTTGAAATGGCCTGTTTGACTGCATTTCTGTAAGGAAACTCAAATACACACGTTCTGCACAGATAATGAATGCCAGTTTCATTACCAGGGTAAAGAAGGCCCACCAGGTCCCACTGGACTTCAAGGGATTCCAGGTGAACCTGTAAGGATTTCCACTGCATACATTTACCAATCCAGTCTTGCTTTTTGTACATCTTGTTACCAGCCATTATCTTGTGCCAAAGAGTTGGGGGAGGATACATTTGAAGACCTGAACTGTTACACAGATGATCAGTAATCAAATTTAAGAATTAATTAGTGGATACAATCAGATCTGAGTGCTTTATGTGTGAGGAATGTAGGCAGAAGCCCAATCTGTTGTGGGCACCTGTTTGCCATAATGAGCATCTGTTTTTATTCAAATGGGGTTGGAGAAGAGGAAAAGGTTTCCATCAATCCTGCTTTAGGGAGAGGATGGTGTGGCAATCTGCCTCCCCAAAGAAGTTGAGGAGAGCAGTTAAACATATTCAACGTCAGCAGGGACGTATTGATTGATGCTGTACTGTTCTTCACTATTTACAGGGAGCTGTTGGGATCCCTGGAGAGCCTGGACGGGATGGACTTAAAGGAGAGAAGGTGTTTTTTCAGCTTTTTTAGATCTGACACACGATGAAGAGTGGTAAAAGTGTAAAGATCAACATAAGGAATAGGATATCTTGCTGCGGGGAAAAGGAAGCAGTATCATCAGAGTATGGTGAAACTGCTGCTTGTTGACAGAAGCCTCAGGATGCTGGATTTTTTTAGCTTTATAACCCTGCACGAGTCCAGATTTCTGTATAATGTATGTATACTAAGGAAATGGTTGCTGTAATCATGTTGAAAATAGAGATGACATATACTGTACACTGCAACTGGTAACATCATAGGAAAGACTCTTCATTTTATGAGTTGTAGGTTGAGGTTTTAAGTGGGGCTCTGCTATAGTTTACTTGTATTTACACAGATTTGAGCCAGTAAGATGCTCGACATTATAAACAGGTTAGTATTTTGCCCATGGCTATCATTCTAACAGAACTTCCTTTTAAAGATTAGTAAAATTTGGTTTCCATTTTTGATAGGCCAGTGTTATTGGACTTAATATGTGTCCGGCTACACTAATACAACCAAAATTTATCATTAGATACAAACAATAAGTGATTTTTATTGAATTCCCTTTAAGCATAAATAATCCAGCACCCAAACCTCTCAGACTCAGACAACATTTCATTTGCCTGATCTTTGCTCTCTGTTCATGACCATAAGCAAACTGATATTTGATATATCCTCATTCTGCTGAACAGAAGGTCCCATGCCAATAACTGATAATAATCAAAATTATGGACTGGTCCTTAGCCTGGTTGGGCAGTGTGAGTTTTAGCATTTGAGACAATCCTGCTGAGATTGCTAATGAGACTGTGAGGCTACCGTTCTCTACATATGGCTGTTAAGGGTCTATAAACCCTTTGGAGTATCTGAGGTTTTATTTGTGAGCACAAAGAGACAATCAAAGAAAAAAAATTGGCAAAAGATATATGAATATTATATATCCATCCTCCCCTGATATTTGACCTCACTAACACCAAGAAGGTACAATAATCAATAGATTATAAACTTTCACTGAGAAGATAATTTTATATTGATAGACCTTCAGAGACTTGGAAGGGGGTCATTGCTCTGTGTCTAAAACATACATGTCACATGAACATTTCCCCTGCTGTTAGAAGACTGCCATGTCACTAAGCTGGCCTCAAGTGATTCGTTCCACTATATTATTGTAATGTCTTTCCAGGGAGACGCTGGTGGAGTGATGGGTCCACCAGGACCCAAGGGAGAACCGGGTTCACCAGGACTTGGGACAGTGGTCAGTTAATAATGGCTACCCATACAGTTTCTATCAATTCATGAATTATAGTTGTTGCTGTTTTAATCCATTCACACTTTGGTCAAATCTCACTATTTGATAATGACATTCAGGACCCAATGTCACGCTTTTAAATAAAGAAGAGTATTTTTTCAGCTTGCTCTCTGAGCAGGTATGAAGTCAGCCTGATTTAAGATGATGTTAACTGTAGGTGTATTTATAGCTTAAAAGCAAGCAGTGGGCTGAGGAACCATGGGGCCATTAACTGGCCACCATTCTGATCATCTGCTACCCCGGGGGCTGCCTCCCCACAGGTTTGGTACAGGAAAGAATCTATAGGCAGGCAGTTGCATGAATCCAACACATAAGTAGCTTGCTGTTACTCTTCACAACATAAAACCACTGTAGGGACACAGCTAACGAGCTCGAAGTGCATCACCTGGTACTAATGCATTTTCAGATACTTGCCGGGTCCTCATTGGAGACAAACCACTGAACTGTGTTTAGACTGTGGATCTTGGTCTGACCAGTTGTTACTGCTAGAACTTTATTGATAGAACTGTTATGCCTGACATGGAGAGTGAGCACATTTATTCATAACTAAGGGTCAATCGTCCACCACCCAGTGAATGGTTGCCAGGAAACACAAGGCGAGGTAAGAGGTCCATGCAAATAAATGCTAGGATAAGCACTGACACAGCTCAGAGGAGGGAACAGGAGAATAGCCTCAGAGGCAGCAGGCTGGGCAGCCTACAGGACACCTGGCCTCTCCACTCCTGCCCCTAGGTTTGACTAGAAACACACCATACTGAGCAGCTGCCACAGGGTACGGTCTTCATCATAGCTCTCAGAGAATGAAAGAGAAGTAGAAAAACAGAGAAAGCAGAATGAAGGCAGCATGGACAGCAGTCAGAAAAACAGTTAGGTATCACTATTTCTTTATTTTAAAGACATCATTCATTCTTTCATCAGGTGATCTGTTTTTTTTTTTGCTTTGTAATTATTGTGTTTTTCAAAACTCAATGGATACTCCAGCCCATTACACTAAAATCTTGATCCAAATCCAACAATGTTATTTTTTTACCAGAAGATCGTAAAAGTGCTGCAATGGCAAGAAGTTACATACAGCTTATTTACATTGTGCTGTGCAGTTATTATGTACTGCCCTACTGTATGTTAACTACAGGAATCAATTTTCCATCCGTGGCATATAGTAAATAATGCTTACGACATCCTTTTATTCTCTGTACTTTTTTGCCTAGTAAGCCAGCATTACTGGAACCATTTGAATGTGTATTGAACATAAATGAAACATGAAATGCAGAATTAAGAATATATAAAGAGTACAATCTGCTGAAAAGATACTACAGTTGTCTCTTTGGCTTTACTGACAAAGCTGGTTCCAATATTGCATGTGCATTAATAAACGTGCAATTTTTGGCAAGAATACAGGAGAGTAAAATGTTGGAAAACTATGTTTTCTATGTGACTTCTAAACAGGGAGAAGGTGCATCAGGGCCAAGAGGATCTCGAGGCCCAAAGGTAAGCCTTCCTAAACTGGGTCAACGTATAGTCAAATCCTCTGTCGAAACTTCCAGACACAATGAGAGTCATTCTATTGTACTCCTCTTCCCTGCAGTAAATAATTGGTCTCTATAAATGCAGTGAATAATGACAATGTATAATGTATTACACCTAAAGTCCTATCAAATGTTTTTAGGTACTGTATATGTTTGAATCATTTCTGCATCACCTTGTCTTTTGGTTTCCCAGGGAGAGAGAGGCATTCCAGGTGTAGCAGGAGAGCCAGGGGAGAAAGGCGAGCCAGGGATTGGACTACCTGGGCCTCCTGTGAGTAGACTACCCATGCTTTCTGTGGGACCTCACACTTACAGCCTGAGCTATGGCAGTCAATGTTTACTACCGAGCCTGTAGTATATCCGTAGTAATCGATACAAATTGACAATGGCTAACTGCTTGGCCTTGATGGCTCCTTAGGAAGGTTGCTATGGCAGACTTTGTGTGTGGTCACAATTAGACTGTGGGACCCAAACTGAGATAAAAAGAATTTCTGTCCCAAGGGCCTTCTTGCTATTGGTGTTGTCTGTGGTAATGTTTAAATCCATAACCAAGGAGGACAATGTCCAGTGAAGTACATGTCCTGAGTCTTTTGTTGAGAACTGATATCAGAGGGAACATGACTACATTTTGTTCACAGGGCCCAATGGGACCTAAAGGTCAGCCAGGAACCCAGGTAAGTAGAAATCTAGTTACCTGTCCACCTGTCCAATGAAGTGTTGAATTCTTCAGAATAGAAAAAAAAGCATATACTAAAAAATTTCTTCTACAAACTCCTATTTTTTGTGACACCTATATCATTAAATTCTGAGAATTCAAAAGTGAACTTGTTATTTTCTAAATGGTGATGCATTGTTTTTTTAATTGATACCTAAATGATTGATTATCCTTTTTAATTTTATAAGTTGTGTTGAAAACCAGTCAGTCTCTGAGGATCAAGAGACAATGTTACAGTTGGCTTTAGTAAGTCATCATGGCATCCAAATTCTTTTCCAGGGCTCCCGAGGACCCCCTGGGTTACCAGGTCCTGCAGGACCACCCGGCAATGAGGTTTGTGAGTTAGTCTTTTTTCCCGGAACCACCCAATTGTCATTCTCCTTTCCCTTTTTTTCCTTCCCTTGTTTTCTGAGTGAAGAGCTAAATGCAGCACAGGGCCCCACAAGCAGCTGCACAGGAATGGAAAACATGGAGCGGATATTGTCTTGTCTTTCCATTTGAGGACGTATGTCACACACTCCAGATGCCTCCCTCAGATACAATGAGTGTCAAGAGGGAGGGAGGCTAAGAGGCTGCACTGCGGCTTATCTGCTAGCATCGTCATTTGAGTTTTCATTCATTTTTCCCTTCTTCATGTTTCTTATTTCATAAGGGTCCCCCAGGCAGAGATGGTAAGCCAGGCCCCCCAGGTCCCCCTGGAGAACCAGTAAGTACTGTCCGCAGACCTGGAAGACTACACTGAATATGATACTACTAAATCCCCAATTTCAAGCCTCATTGCTTCTTGCAAAATGCAAACACAGCCACCTGAATCAAAGCAACCTGATGTGACTACCCGCAGTAGCAAAGACTTGACAGGACCATGACACTTCTTTGTATTTTGGTGAGCTGCACTAAAAGATTTGGAAGCGCATGAAACAGTCATAAACAGAGTTTTACAGTTTCTGCACTATACACCTTAGCTTGGGGTCTGAACACACATGTATACCTCACTTATATACACACCTGTAGTGCAAGTCAAAAGTCTGAGCACACTTTCTGAAAACTGATTTTTGAACGTTTTGTTTAACAAGATTGAGCAGGAAATGTTCAACAATTCATCTAAGTTCATCTAAGTTCATCTGCAGCCATTCCCAGAGATTAGGACAGTTGTGAACACCTTTGTTTTCACTTTTTTGTCCTGCTGATCCCCATCTTAAATATTACTGAGGTGGCCCAGGTGTGTGCATATTTTTGAAAGGTGTTGTACAAATATGTTTGCCAAGAATGATGGTTTGAGACAAAGTAATACCATTCTCTTATCTCCCATCAGACTGCACTTCCCATTGTGCGAGATATGGGTGCCTTACTCAAGGTACAGTAATATCCATGTTGAGTGTTTTGCATAGCAGTATGAAAGAAAGTTGAACTCAAAGGAATGCAAAGAAGCTGAATGCCGTGGTCTTTTTGTCTTGGTGTGATTCAGAAAAGATCACAGGTAATTGCCTGTAAATGAACCTTCTTGCTAAAGCAAATGTTCAGAAGGATTATTCAAAAATTAACTCAATTAAGGCCTTAAAATGATTATAGTCTTGAGCAGGTATTCAAATGCACAAATAACATGTTCATCAACAGATTCGGAGGCTCTTGCACCCTTTGGTTTTTGTTTCTGAGAATCTCTTTTAAAACACAGACCCCACAAAAGTTTTGAAAATGTCACTCCATCCTTGTATGCTCCAGGATGAACAGTTAGTCAATCGCACGCATCATTTGTGCTAACTAGATAAATAATGCTGCAGGTGAAGAAACAGGTTACTAAGTGCTGTTTTGTTTGCGTCTGGAGGAAAGTTATTAGCTTCTATGTGTTTCACAAGGCTCCAGAAAGTAAAATTAAATGCCATCTTTTAATGGAGATGTGCAATTTTTAATTTGAAATTCTTTTGGCTGAAGCACCACAGTGCCCCCTACAGGATGACTGTGGAAAAGCACCACTAGAGGACAAAAGCTGAAAGTCCAGAGTAACACTATATCACTAGACAGCTGTTCATTTTTTGAGTCATTAATTTTTTAATACGGCATAGTTGTACTGCATATTTAGGAGTTTTATACAATACACCACTGTTTTGACTATGCTTGGTGCAACCGTTCACTTTATTTATCTCCAGTTCTCTGTATCTATATAGCTTGAGTTCCAAAGGGGACTAGTTCTTTTGCTTGTTTATTCTGTGTTACAACCTGATAAAAGCCCCATCCAACTCAACTGATAATGTCACTTTTATTTCTTATTCTGTTTACCGACGGGGGGGGGGGGGGTTCCATGGGCTAAAAATAAAAGAAAGAATAAAGTGGAAATCAGCAACCTTCCATTCGCCAGAGATTAACCATTACACGATAGCGTTTATCTCTGCCTCCAAGGTGCTGCCACACTGTTTTGCTGCAGTGCAAGATCAGATCATATTCAAATTTCATAAGACCGTGGCACGATTGTGGCAGGCTCCCTTTTGTGGCAAAGACGGCGGGAGCAAAATGAATAAGGAACAGTAGGCTTTCTAACTGAGTAGGAAGCAGTCAGCCAGGGTCGTGCTCTCTTCTGGGACGTGAATGTCTAGATGGAAATCATCTTTTATTGGACTTTTTGAAGATGACTGCCTCATTGAAGGCTTCCTTTATAATGCATAGGAGAATGGGGACTCAGATAGAAAAAGACCCCTAAGCTGTTCTAAGACCCCCCTAAATGCCCGCCGGCCTTGCAACCACTTTAGGATTATTTCTATTCTTTTTTAACACTGGCTGTCAAGCCTTCAACAGTGGCTAAAAATTTGATATGAATGATTGTCTTTTTTCAAATAGCTGGTTGTTTTTTTTTTAGACACAGCTTGTCTAAATTGTACAACATGTACCCCTGTGGTGGCCTTGTAGTGCACTGAAAATTTTTTTTACTACGTCAAAAATTATGTGCTAGTCAGGGACGGTAATAATTTGAAGAAATAAAATGTTCTTATTGTAGAAGAACAGAGTCTCTAGACTGATTAGAGCACTTAACAGGATGCCCAAACCTTAAGGTGTGCCTGCTGTCCCTGGCTGTAGTGGTCACATGTACTGTAATTTGCTGCTAGGTACTACCACAGAGGAAGACAATGTGCCCTTTCTAAGTGCTGCTCTTGAGCTCATTCCAGTCTGTAATCAATTCATTAGCTAGCAGCTCTCTCCCCAGAAATGACAACACTAAAATTACACTACGGTAAAGTACAAGGGATAGTAAATAGGACTGGGAACCACTTTGAATGATTCTTTTTGCTTTCCTTATCACTGGAAGCCTGTTATTATAGCAAAATGTTTACAACTAAATTCTGTCAGTCAAAACAAAAGGACAGACATTGCTTCTTGGGTTATGCTCTATTTTTAAAGATGGTTGCTAATTACAGATTAAATTATTACATTCATACCTTTATTAACACTATCTCAGATAACACTGTTTTACAATATCATTGTTTTATATTAGCCCTTTATTATTATTATTATTACTATTTATCATAGTACCTTACTATATTCTGCAATGGACTGGCATCCCATCAAAGAAGTGGTTTCTTAGCCTAGTATCCAGTGATTGTGAGATAGACTCGAAACTGCCACCTTCCTGATCAGGATTACACCATTAGTGATGATGAATGGAGTGACGGATGGATTTTACATATTTTTTAAAATTTCAAAAAATGTTTTGAAAGTTTTTTTGGAATTTTATATTTGTTACATCAAATATACTGTGTTCAGTATTTGTTCACTATTGTTAAAGGTATAACTAATGTATTTTGTATATTCAGTCTTGCACACTTTTCAAACTCCATTTACACAATATACTGTATTTATAACCTCTTGTAGCACTGTTTCAATTGAGCACTTAATTTCTTAAGAAACCAGCTGTGATATCGCAGCTATCATTCCAGATATGAGTCTTTGACTTACAATTTTTCACAAGTTTCTTATTTAATACCCTTTACCAAGTTACAAGCAAATATGAGGCTGACTTTCACTTGCATGTAACGAGAGCCAAGTATGGAGGAATTTTCAAAGTTTGTGCCACAATGGTAATTAAATCTCAGACTTTTAAAATTTCCCCTTACAAGCTGAATTCCAGGAAAAAATTAAGCTCTTAAGTATGGATGCCTGTACTGTAATGATAATAAACATATAAAAAGGTTACATAATATATATTATTTGCATTTTATTTACTTAATACTTAAATAGTCCATGGAGGAGCATATAGAGCGGAATTTTCCATGGAGCACTGGTGCTATAGTAATATCCCTAAGGGTAGCGCTCATTTCATTTCCTTGACTTCATCCTGTGACAGTCCAGGTTCAATACAATAATGTGAGTGAATTACTCTGACATCTATACCACGTGCTTCTCAGTTCTCTGTTTCCATAGTGCTGACAAATCAGTCTCTGGCTCCAAATCATTTTACTGATAATTAGAGCCACATAGCATATCATTAATGCAATGGATTTAGTGTACAGCTTCCAAGTGCAGCTTTACAGCAGCTGCATCTAGGAAATATTCTTGAAAAGCTTTTTTTCATCCAAACTAACACTTCAGGTCCTTCCAGCTAACACTGCAAGAACACTGTATTAAAATATGTTTGGTCGTGTCCTTACTGTGAGCCTGCAAGTGTAGACTAACAAACAGGGAACAACAGATGAGCACGGTCTGTGGGAAAAGAAAATCACAGCAGCGTGTGTCGCCTTCTTCAGAACGCCTGCAGCGTGTGCCAGGGAAGGATGCCGGGTCTGCCTGGGCAGAAAGGCGAGAAGGGCTCCCCGGGACTGCGTGGCCCTGAGGGCATGGAGGGCCAGAAGGTAGGAGACACACTGTGCTTGTCACTTCAGCTCAAAGAATGTAGTATGGGCCCAGCATGGATAGGGTAGCTCTTGCCATTCCATTTCTCAGGGAAAGTGGACCTCGCCGCACTAGGCAGGTATGAAGCCTTGTTGGGTTATTATTGCTGCTGTTACTGTTATTGTTTTTAAATTGCAGTATCATGCTTGATTTCTATTTATTCATGCATTCATGTTTCCTGTATGCACTCCCAAAATAAATAAATAAATATCTCATAGAATATCTGATAATTTTGTATTGCTTGTAGTCTGTGTGTGTGTGTGTTTGTGCTCACAGGTGCAATGTAATGAGGAATTAACCCAACAATTCTTAACGGATTGGTAATGGATGGATGGATGGATGGATAGATGGATTGATTGTAAAATGATTGGATGCATGGTACAATATTTATTAAGCTATTAAGTGAACCTTGTCTTTATCCTTGACCTTATTATTGTGCATTCTTATAATTTGATCAAGAGCCACAGTCCAACCCACAATATCACAGTAATAAATTTCATTAATAAATTTAGCATGTACACTGAAGAACATTTAAAAGGAAAAATAAAGTAAATAAAAATGGAGACCCAGAAAATGTGCATGCAGTTTAGGAAAAGTTGTATGTCTATGTCAGCTGACTAGAATAAATCCTTAAATCTTCATGTGTCTTTTCATGTCGACAGGGAGATCAAGGACTGCGGGGCCCTGTGGGAAACCCTGGGAAGGAGGGACCTAAGGTGGGAAACCTTCATCATTGCCAGGTCATGTTACACCACTAGACACAAATGTTGCCTAAAGGATAAAACTGAGAAACACGTCATTATTTCACCCAGATTTGAGCTTCCCCCACCATGACTGCAGCAAACAGCTTTTTATCAGTTATGCCAAAAGCAGAAACAAGCACTTTTCACCACGTGCCATTTGTTGCTAAATCATTTACATCATTCACCTTAACACAGCATGACCCCATTATCTACTGGCTGTAACAAGACTGTTGTCACATTTTGATTTTTTTTTAATCTTTTCCCTCCAGGGAAGAAAAGATGAAAATGATAATATTGAATTTTGTTTGGTGTTAAAAAATAGTAATTGTCACAAAAATTGGAGTGAAATAAATCTCAGGCATATTAATAAAACTTTAATGGTTGCTTGATCTGTAATTGTGTTTTAAACTGATTGTACGTACAACCTAATGGTTTTATTTTGAGACAACCCCATCTAAGAATATTACTGTTTGTTAGGGAATTAAAGGTGAAAGAGGATTTCCTGGTCCTGCTGGAGAAAAAGGAGATGAGGTACATTGAGATTTGTGTTCAGAGCACCACATCCTGGTTTTCAAACCATCATTCCTACATCCATTATTAGAAGGGCAGCAGAATGGCACCTCACAGCTCCTGGGCTGTGAGTTCAAAACTCTGTGATTATCTGGTTTCTTCTTGATGGTTTCAGTCAAAAAATATGTTATTTAGATGTACTGGTGACTCTGAATTGCCTTTGGTGTGAGTGTTGTGTGTGTGAAACATAGAAGGTGCTTTATGATGAACAGGAGTCCCATCTAGGGTGCCCCAACATAAATCCAGTTTCCTGTTACCCTGTACTGAATAAGTGATTGATAATGGACATTTTAATAAATTAGATATTTAAGTCATTATTATTACCAACCGTTACTTGAAAAGAAGAAATCAAGACACTGTAGCAAACTTGTGTATTGTCTTTTTCATAGCCATTCTATAAGGTAAGACAGTGGGTATCAGTGCATGTTTCTGCAATGGAATGCTTTTGCAAAAGTGACAAGGAAGCAGCTCAGTGGCATTTTTTATCACTGAATCATGTTCTCATCCTCTGAAGGGTTCCCCCGGTGTGCCTGGATTTCCAGGTGCAACAGGTCGTCCAGGAGCTCCGGTAAGACTTGCCCCTGCAGTCTTTGCCTTTTCCCAAATAACTGGAATATGTTCTGTAAACTTTCAGCACATGGGTCAAAAAGGTTACATTAACAACTTCTGAGCCAGTGCAGAAACTCTGCATTTTACCTTTGTAGCTGAGCAGCAGCTTTCAGTCACACTCACTGGTGTTTCAGTGTCAAGGGGGTCAGGAATCTCCAAATGGTCCGTGGATGGCCGATTCTCAGTTTGTGCAAGGTAAATGTTGCTTTTTCACAGCGAAAATGTAAACAGCAATCCTGTTTTTCAGGGCATGATGGGAAGACCTGGACCCATGGGGCATCCTGGACCTAAAGGCGAAAGAGTAAGACTGCTGCACTTTCCATTCAGATGTCCCAGTCATTAAAATGTCACTTATATAAGAACAAAATAGATGAAAAGCACTTTTAGTGTATCTTTTCTCTATAGATACATTCTTGAGACATTTTTAAATGGTTGATTTTATTAAATAGATTTTGGAAGAAAACACAAGACATCACTTCAGATGTAGAATTCATGAACCCTGACTTTAAGTATTGTTCACCTACATACTTGTCTTGCTGTCCTTCTCAGGGTAGTGAAGGCTCACCTGGAAGACCAGGCCTACCTGGACCTCCTGTAAGTCTAACTTCATCTGTACCACACCCCTCCACACAATTCTGGTGATTCGTATGAAGCTGTGACCCATTTTTCACATGGCAGAGAAAACCCATCACACAGACATGTAATGATGATGAAGTGTTGTGTGTTTATGTCACATCCTGGGAAGTTTTATTAGAGTAGGACAGTATAAGGTGTACTGTAGATGGCGTGTTGCCAAAATGCTTGCACACACTGATAATTAAAATAGACTGTTTGTTTCACTAAGCTTGTGTGTGCGTGTGTGTGTGTGTGTGTGTGTGTGTGTGTGTGTGTGTGTGTGTGTGTGTATGTTCTCATCTGTTTTGTCTCTGTGAATATTCTTGGGGATTCTAGCATCCAAAGTTATTTCACTCTGATTCAGAGTTTAGCACTTTTTTTATGAATGTTAAATAAGTAAATAACCAATAAGTAGCATTAATAAATACAGTCTAAATGTAGATGGTTCCTTTTTTTGGCATTATTGTGGTGGATGGCAGTTGGTAAGAAGGATCTCCAGAGTAGGTCTAAAAGTGGAGCATATTTGTTCTTTCTCGTTTTGCATGAGGGTCACTGGGGAAGGATTCAGCTATGTCAAGTTGATCCCAAGTCTGTAGGCAGCTTCCGTTGCCTCCAGCCTCAATGGGGCCAGAAACACATCTGTTTCCTACAGGATTTACATGTTCCCTAGGGGCATCTCTTTACCTGTCATGCATGGGAGAATCTCATGAATATGGGCCATGCACTGAAAACTGCTCTATCTCACAGGCATGCACAACAGCTCACCTTTTGTCTAGTGCACAGGAACCATGGTGTTTGAGTATATGACTATGCTTGTCTAATTAATTTTTCAAGGTGAATAGAACTCATATTCAGTTATATACCTGCCATTGTGAGGCTCCTTCTATATTGAACATGTCAAGTCTAAATATAGTGTAAAAATGTAGTCCTTGTTCACCACGCACTTTTGGACGCCATATTGAGTTATACCGAGAATTGAGCAAAGAATGCTCATCCGCTGAATAATGAAAGTAAATTGCTGAACAGTTTTATTGTATCACAAAAATGCATTTGCTGTTAATTATTTATTTAGGGCCTCCATTCTTTAAAATCCTTCCATTCATTAAACTCCATGCCAGTGCAGAACACTGCTATTCTTTGCATTCATAAGCTACACCAATACACCTAAACCTCGTCTTTCTAATCCTTTCATATTTTCTTCAGCAGGATCCACAATCTAACGGCAGTTTCTCTGCAATCAGCACTGGGGTCTTGCTCCTGGTGACCTCCAAAACAGAGCAATTGCTTCTGTCTCGCATCTGTCAGCCAGAAGAGCGATCAGTATTCCTTGTACAATCCCAAAGTCAGATCAGAGTCCTACAGGAGTAGACATAGGGATTTCTTGTTGTCCTGTAGAGAACAAGATTTTCAATGAGTTTGTTGACACTGGGAGTGGCCTGTTTGTTGTTTGGAGAAGAGGTTGTTTTGCTCATGGTGATGGTTGTGTTTGCAGGGTGTTCCCTACACTGAAGGCAATGGCATGAGTAGCTTGTATAAGCTGCAGGTAAGAACACTGCCCTAAAGGAACAAGCATTTGGCTTATTATGTGTCCTATAATAAAAGCATTAAGTTAATACAGTTTTGATTACAGGCTGGTGGTGCCACAGTGGGATATATTGGACCTCCTGGTCCTCCGGTACGTAATACCTTTTTGAATGTTTATCGTTTACATCTTTTTAATATATATGACGGTGAAGATTCTTCTAAGCCAGTTAAGTCAAATCAGTTTCTGGGCACAGTTCCTAGTGAAAGTCATAGTGAGGTTTTAAGCTTTTTTATCAAATTTTGGACACAAAAACACAGAAGCACAAACACAAAAACACAGAAAATGAAATGCATATTTGGAAACTTTAGTAATGCTAAGCTAAAAAACAAGTCAATACAAAATAAAAATAAGGCAATAGATTTATCTAACACATTTCATCCAAAAACAAAGTTCTGCGTTTGTAGCCTTTAATATGTTACCAATACTGATATTGGCTGTGTCTTGCCTTACCATTTCTTTGCTCTTGTGGAACAAATGTTTACACCTACATTTCAGTCACTGATATGAGAAAAGTACTCATTAAGACATAATGAGATATAATGTTTATAGCTGTCAGACATTCTATAAAATTTCAGTGCATTTAAGCAGTAACTTTAGGTGAGGCTTGTGAGAAGTTTTGCCCTGGTAAAAAGAGGGAAAGTTTCCCAGACCTTTTGCTCCCCTAATACAGCACAATGCAGACTCTTGTGGAACACATAGAGGCTGGTTAATAGCAATCTAATATGATCATCTATAAAAAGCACAAAGTGAGGCTATGGAGTTGTGGAAAGAACGGAAATGCCCTGCTTTTTTTAACATCATAATCATTAAGGCATGTAGCCACAGCCCTTTTCCAGGTCAAACCTGCATGCAGCATCATATTATTATTCATACGGTATCAAGAAAACCACACTCTCACCATTTCAGTAGAAGAGACCTTTGGGGGAACAAGCTGAAATTATTGGCTGAAAAGATGCAATGCATTTATAGTAGAGAGATGACAGATTAGGGTTGCTGTCTTGCTGTTGAAGGACCTAGCTTCGAATCACATTTCTTACTGCAGTACTATTGAGTAACATTCTGTCCCTTAACCGCTCTTGTTAAAAAATTTATCTCGGTCCTTAAATTGGCATATCATTGTAATCCCCTTTGGAGAAAGTTGTCAGCTAATTAAAAAAAACAAGTAAACAAAGTGTTCTGAAGTTTTGTTTAAAGAAGTTTGTAATTTAAGGGACCATTGCATTCAGCGTGAAGATATAGAGATAGCTTAGGAGAGAGATAGACTGAGATTAAACATGAAAAGATAGGACAGGACAAAAAGTAGGGCTCTGTGCTAGTTGAAGAGGGCATGAGGCAGAGGAAAGGCTAATGAAGTTAGCGCTGTAGTAATTATGGTAAGACACAAATGGGCTGGACACAGAGCATTAGTGTCAGAAGTACCACCTGTTTTACCCTCTTATTAATAAGAAAAATTTTCCCATCCTAGAGAACAGCTCTGTAATTTTCACCGAGGTTATTTTTAAAGGTTAGTTAATCATAGCTTCACAACCTGTTTTACGAAACTCAATATTTTTATGCAGTGTCATCGCAGATGTTATCACCAAAAATAAAATGCACCTAAATTGTTTAAGGCTCTCACTGAAACAAGATGTGGGCCACCATGGGTCATTTTTCTATTTAACTTAAGTATTAACTTGTTTTTTCATTTTAATTACTGTACCGGTCTTACTGTCTTTGTCTTTCAGGGGCCCAAAGGAGACGAGGGAAGACCTGTAAGTCCATATATAAATTATACGATTTCAATTATATAGTGCATTCCATTCTGTCTTTATATTTGATACAAGTTTTCAATTCCCTATTCAATGACACTTGGTCAATTGCTTGCTCAGAATTCTGTCTCCTGTTCCCTCAGTGTAGAGCTCAATAAACGTGAATGTGAAAATTTAGTCTCAAGAGACATCACTGCTCTGCATGACCAAAAAAAAAACACAGGTTGGATTCTTTAAGCTAGATCAAGTTCATGCACAATTCATGATGGTGTGTACCCATAAGCCCTTGTGGGCCCATACATTGAAATTCCCATGTCTACATCGGTCCCATGCAAGAACAATGGCATTCACAGAATATCAGTTTGAATTCTCTGGCCTTGTGGGAGCAATTGCTTTTTTATTGTTTTGTTGTGGGGCAATTTTTCACCTGGGATGTTAATTTGACATTTGAATAAATCGTCTCAGCAGCCCACTGGCCCAGCACTGAATTGCCCCAATCCATCTCCCAGTTGATCTTTTTCGCCTCCTGTTTTTCCCCAATGCCCACACACACATTCGTGACAATCTACATGTGCGACAATTAGACCAGCATACATCGGTGTCACACTTGATCACTTGCATGTGAAGTTTAATTGAGTCCAGTGACAGGGGCCAGATGAGCTCCTTCCAGGGCCTTCCAGCAGCACATTTTTCTCTACTTTTTCCTGTTAGGTTTCTTCTCTTTGCTTCAGTCGGCAGTGTCACATACTATCTCAAAGAGTCATTAAACAAGATGGAAAGTCAATCTAGCACAGCATTCCTTGCCTTGGTCTATTTTTAATTGAAAAAAGTCTATACATCTTAAAGTTATCCTGTCCAAAGAGTATGCCGTAGCTGTTCGGCTCAGCTCTAGGACATGTAGCATGTGTGGCTGGAGACTCTTTCAACGTAGCCTCATGCCTGTCAAGTTATCTTCCTACTGCACCATTTAAGAGAAGAAGTAAACACTGTCTATTATTTTGGCAGGGAGAACCAGGGCCCATGGGTTTGCCAGGACTGGAGGGGCTGCCTGGTGCCAAGGTAAGCCCTGAAAATGCAAGACCTGACCAACCTCTAATCCTGCATTAACCAGCTTATTATGCTTTTTGCCTCCGCATCTGACATTTGTTTGTTTTCTTCATGTCATCTGAGATGTTCAGATGAGCAGGGATTCCACAGTGACACTTTCACTGCTTAATTGTGGCACATCCTGGACAAAAATGGACCTCCCATAACTGAGTCAGCATGTGTTTGTTTGTCTAAATCTTTCCTTTAGGATTGTCAGCAAGATACACTCCTGGCAGGAGCGGTATATAGCTGACTGGCTAATGTGTATGCTAATACATTTCCCAGCATGCTCTCTGGATGCCAGTAGGCACGGTTCCTATTTCTGAAAAGAACCTGTCGCTCTGAGAGATGGAACCAGCCTACACATTCACGCTTCTCAGAACACAGCCTTCAGAGAGCACAGATAATAGGTTTAGTGTTTTGTTTTTGGCGAATTGTATGCTAAGCTAAAGAAAATGTGCTATACTAACTCTACTCTAATGCTCTACTGCAACTTTTTTATTATTTTGTTACTTAGCTGAAATTTTTTCCCAAGACACTTTTTAATCTATTGGAACACTAAAATGTTTCCCTGGAAAAACTTTTACTTAAGGGTTCTATATTACCGCTGAGGATGAGATTTGAACCTGTAACCTTCAGGTAAACCATTAACCAGGATGCTCTAAAGTTATCCACATTGTCTTCCAGGGAGATCCTGGCTTGCCTGGCAGCCCAGGAATTCCTGGCCCTCCTGTAAGTATCTGCTGTTCTTTTTCCTCATTATTCCCAATCCTGTTCATAGTGAGGTCATGCACCTTTCTATACAAATATTTATTATACTGCACCAGTTTTGTTGTTAATCACTTAGATTACTGTGGCTTAAATCTTGAGGAGTGCTGTCAGCCAGTTTTGTCCCTCCTTAATACTTCCACAGGGAAAGCTGGGCATTCAAGGAAAAGCAGGAATCCCAGGAGAGCCAGTGAGTTTCTCAGGCCAATATCATTTAACCTCAATTTCTTTCTTTGTTAATCCCCCGCTGCTGGTATAATTGCCAGATTCCCTGATGCCCTTAAGTGATTTCACTTCATCTTCAGTCTTGCTTGAGACAGGAACTTTATTTTACTCATTTGATAAAATGGCCTTTTTATTTACCTCCCTGTGTACTTGGTTGGTTTGGGGGAAAGCTGCCATTGTTGAGCCTCATCGGTTTGATTCGAAAATTGATGGCATTTAATGTTTGTCCTCTGGCAGGGAGAACGAGGCCCTGTGGGGGAAACAGGATTCCCTGGTCCTGAAGGACCCCCTGGTGCTCCTGTAAGGACTCCCATTGCTTTGATTTAAACCTTCCCACCGAGCACATTTATCCAAACAGCCAAGATCAATATTCTGTTACCATCATGGTTACAGTTTTAGCCTACTTGTTAATTTCAACAAGAGCAGAGAGTATTAGTTATGCAGCAAATACAAGACTTCCACCACCCCAGAATGGTAACGACAAAACCAACTTTAGACTTTAATGTAGTCAGTTAGATTAGATGTTACTGATAGAGGTCAGATAGTTCCTGCTATATTTTTAACAAAGGTTTACTGCCTAGAGCAGTATGAATATACTAATAAGAATATTTTTGTTGCTTATATTTTCTACAATTTTAACAGGGAAGACCTGGAAAGGATGGAATCCCTGGATATGAGGTAAGAGAAGAACACTTGCTTGGAGAACAAATATGTGGGGTACAACCTAAGCATTGCCCCTGGTTAAATATTCCCTGGATATCAATGTTTTTACAGATACTTCTGCTTGCTTATTGCCACCAGCCTCTGGAGAGCTTTTCTGAATTTGAGCCAACAAAGTTCTGGCGCACATCATATTCTGCTCCCCCCCGCATACCCCGCACACAGATGGTCTAAATGAGAGATTGATTGGTGCCTCATCTCCCGCTGGCTGAGGGCAGATCAATTTGATAAGTAGACTCCCGGCCGGTTTGTTGCGCTGCCATCAGGCCCCGCCCCCAGCAGCAAGGACCTGCAATACAATGGGGTCATTCCTGCTGGCCATCATTACAAGGTGAAACAGTTGTAATTTTGAGCTTTTAAAGATAATGTCCAGAAATGTATCTGGCAGATTTAGAATTCTGACAGAATGCGCAATTGTGGTGAAAAGTAAACGCTTTACTGACCTTGTAAAAGTATAGAACTTCCCTTGTATGTGTGCACAATAGTTCTTATTTTTCTTTTCTTTCTGAATTACTGTTAGAATGCCTTTGCCCTGTTTCTGTTATTATAAAACTTTTTGCCTCTTGCTATTGTAAAACTGTGCTGATTTTATTTTTGTATTTTTAGCTAGTTTAAAATCTCGGAAGTTTGAAATTTGTTGCACCTTGTCATAGCATTTCTTTTTTCTTTATTAATAATTATGAAATTCCTAAACGCAATCAATATTCCTTGTATTCCAGATGCTTTTCTCTTTTGTATTCTAAGTAGCAGTCAGCCGTGTCATACAGGTCAAAGGTTGTCAGGTCCAGTAAACATAAGCATGTTTAAAATGCAGCTTCTAATTAACCGCTCACCAAAACAGACAGCAGCTATATGGCTTAGGTCTTGGTGCCATTTTGTCTCAGTGACACATTACATTCAAAACACTCCATTATTTCAGCTGTTTCCATTGACATCTTATTCATCTTAAACAATATGACTTTTCCATCTGCAGCAACTAGGGCTCATCCTGAGCTTTTTTAAATAACTGGGTAATGCATTCTTGTACTATTTGCAAATGGTGGAGCAACAGTGCCATCTAGTCACATGAAAGTGTCACATCTCACTGTGTTTTTGTTTTCACTGAGCCATCACAAACGGCCTCTCAGCTTCAGAATGGAGATTCTGTGGAATCCACAATGAGCGTTCTAATCATTGTGTTGACCGTTTTGTGGAAATCAGCCAGTTCAGAGGTGCAATCAGGTGGATGTGAATATGGTCACTAGGAGCAGTCCATTTCCAGGACACATATTCTTTTTCACATGGTTAGCATGAGCAGAGCACCTCCCCACTGACCTCTACCTTGGGCGGGCAACAGAATACAATCTGGTGCTGGTTTTTAGAGTGGTCCACAGAGAGAAACAAGCATTTCCTTTGCCTATAAGCCATTGCTCAAACATTAGGAGGACAACCAGTACAAGTAATGTATTGTTGAAGGTGATATGGTGTCCACAGGTTTCTTGGAAGATTGAACAATATTCTGAACCTGTCACACTTAGGTGAGTTGTGTGGATTTATTTGACTTCTGGCACACAAGCCATTGAGAAGGGGTGTTTGACCAGGAAGAAGGTTGTGTGCCAGCAGTGTCACAGCAGAGCTGTAGTTTTGAACCAACTGTTATAATGTCATCATGGACTGGGAAGGATCAGTAATGAAAAATTCACATTGTGTGAAACAAGGAGGGTTGAAGTGGCAAAAGCACCAACTGGTAATATAGTGTTGAGAGTTGCCACTCCAAACCTTGAATGACCCAAGTAGAAGTCATACATCCTGCAGTAGTACTGTTAAGCAAACTGTTGCAGTAAAAATTACCCTGGTTTTTAAATAATTAAATAACTAACTAGCATATTGTTGCAAGTCACTTGCACTTGCTGCTGGAGAAACATATCAGCTAAATGAATAAATGTAAGAGGACAGCATCAGGTTTATACTGTGAAGACCCAGATGAAAAAAACAGAAGAGCTAAAAAAAAAAGCAAGTGAGCTTGTAGCAGAGGAGGCGTGTGGGTGAAGGTTTTTGGCCTCAGGGTTGCCTTCAATTCCACAGATCCAATTATGAAGTGGCACTTTTTGCTCTGAACTGAACATCCTTCTGATTGACAGAGCGTTTCAGAAGAGGTCCCTGGGTGAACAGAAGCATAACTTTGCTTGCTTCTCTTCTTTCCTCACACAGGGAGCAACTGGTAGACCTGGAGACAGAGGGTCCAAAGGAGAACGTGTAAGACTTCATATACCATGCATTGTTCACTTCTTCACAAGGTTTCTACTGGTCACAAGTCAAGTTCTTTAACCACAATGACAGTTTGCAAACCTTTAATCTGTACATGCTGTAAATGCCAAATAAGGCTTACTGGTTAACCTACCTGTCGACATCTGTAAGCTCTGCTGTTGTGTAATTGGCTATAAATCCATAAGCAGCCATTGGTGAATACAGAAAAAAATGTTTATAGGAATTTCTTCTGTACTGATTTCCATAAAGTCTAGAGAAAGTAAATCTTTGACAGAACAGTTATTCCCTTAGTAAATATGATTTTACTTACTGTATTTAGATACTTTATGCCTATTATGTTCCATTGTGAGATTTAGAATGTACCATATTTCTTTCAGGTTAGAGTTTCATAATATTTTAAGCATGTGTAACTACAGTTTTGCTAAATATTGAATTTGTATATTTAATCAGTCATTCATAAGTGAACTCCAAAGCCCATAATTGCCATTGAATTGCAACATTCTACCTATGATCCACGAAGGTGAGTTGCTGACTTCAGGAGTGAATTAGAACCATGTATTTTTTGCTCTTCTGTCACAGGGTGACCCCGGAATTCCAGGGGAAAGGGGAGTTCAAGGAGAAAGAGGAAGACCAGGGGAAAAGGGAAGCACTGGTTCAAGGGGACCAACAGGACCTGTGGGGCAAAAAGGAGATCCTGGCCCCCCAGGGCCCAAAGGCTCTGCTGGATCCCCAGGCCTATCGGTATGCAGGCAAATACCATGAAGTCCACGGCATTCCCACAGGCATGCTCTCAAATACAGGATATGACTCGTCACCGCCGCTCCAAACTGCATCCAGCACATGAACAGAGCACACGTCCACCTGCAAAACAGTCCCCATTCAATGAAAACCGCAAGGTGAACACACCATCCATAGCCAAGGTGGATGTAATGATGCAGGGGGTCACTCAGCTCTCATCAACATTAGTGTGCAGAACAGATGATCAACATGGGGTTTGGGAGCCCCCTCTGCCCTCCACCGCAGAGGAACGTTACCTCACCTCATTCACGGACGACCATCACATACATGTTTTGATGGCATGCTAAGCTTACAATCCTGTGTAAACATGTAGCAATTTTCCTTTAGAATTTAAATTTGCTCCAGTAGTCTTGTAAATCCTGTTCTCCCATGATAACACCATGTTATACATCTTTTCATATTATAGCTACATGAAACATTTACATAAGGATATGCATTTAATGTAGGATGGCTTATCTGAAAATTAAAAGGTGCAACAACCTTTAGAGGTAATGTACAGAAATGATTGAATAGTGTTAGTCTTGTATACCACATTCTACTGAAAGATTATAATGTTTGGTTTTCTTTCCCCAGAGTACCCACGTAATGTGAAGCTGCGTTCTGTAAACTGAATGCTAATGAGCTATTGTGTGGGCCAATTATATTGTTGTTCATGTGGCCATTAGCATGTGAAGTACGGCCTCACCCCCCTGCGTTAATCCTGGTTCCTAATGATAGTAATGAATGAGGTCGTTAACTTGTTAAACAGGACCCTGGGGAAGGGTCACATTATTTGCTGAAAACAAAATAGGTTTGTTGAAAGGAATAGCCTGCCTGGTTGAAAATAGGAAGCTAACAAGTTGTCTGCTTGTGTTATATAATGGCTCGGCCATGCATCGTGTTCCTCGCTGTTAAAGGGTCGACAGTTTGCACTTTCCATATGATTGTGCGCAGGGTGCCACGCATACTGATTTAAAAAATTACAAAAAGAAATGACTGTAAAAAAGACAACTAAAAATCTCTCTAAAATAACACCAGGCTAAACTTATGACCACACTGTTTTTCCATCGCAACTTTAACCATTTCTTTGTAATTAATTGATTAAGTGAAAAACATACATGCATGTGTGCACATACCTTCATATGCCCATTATTCAGCAAAAATCTGACATTTGAAAAAATGTGCATTTAAGGGTGAATTTGATGGTGTGTTTTAAAGGCTGATTCCAGTGGGATAAATTTGGTGTGAATAGCCTCAGGTGATTAAGGCACTACAGTAAACACCTGTCCTATTAGTATTCAAGAAGTCTAAACCTTCATGCATAAAATATGTATGTTTAACCTTTTTCCATGTTATGAATAGTTTTTGAATATTTTGAACTCCAAACTAAATCAATTTCCTCTCATTAGTTATGCAAGACATTAGACTCACATACACATGCCACACACATAAAACTCAACAATTCCACCTAAATAATTTCGGGCTGACATTTATAATTTATAAAGTCTTCAAAAGTATGACATACTCTACAAAAATGTAAAAAAAAAAAAAATCTGCACTGGTGCCCCAAACATTAAAAAAAAATTATTATTTTAATACTGACTTGCTGTAATATTATTTTTGTAGCTGCACACCCCATTCATAACAGGATATACTTCCCAGTTCAGAGGTCAAAATGTAGGGGTGAATATTTGACATTATTTTTTATAAAATTCAAAATATTATGTGCATTCATGTATTTCTTATGATATGTATTGCAGCTTAGCGGATGTTTGAGCACCACACTTGAGGGATTTCTAGCGGTGTTCATTTACGCTAGGAGGAATGTGATAAAGGAAGTTGACCCTTTGTTGAAGACAGCCTGTCAGCAAAGTGTGTCGGGTCTGTTTGTCCAGCACTAGCATACTTCATTGCACATTTCAGAAGCTGTCAAACTTTGTGTTACATTTTTAATAACACAATAACAGTAATTAAAATCATTATTATAGCTTTTTCTTCATATTGTAACATTTTATAATCAATGACTACTTGTCCAGTGCTGGTTTGTGGTGGTCAGGACCATATCCCAGCGAAGAGATACCTGACAAGAGACATGGCACACCCATATTGCAGGGCAGTCAGACCCACATTCTCGCACACACACACTGTGGGCAGTTTAATCTGTGCAATTAACATGAAACACACATCTTTGGACTATGGAAGGAAACTAGGATGCTAAAAGGAAACCCTCACATACACGGGGGAAATGTGATTTCCACACAGAACTAGGACCAGTCTGTGAGACACCAGCATGACCTGTAGCATGTGTGCCACTAATTTCTTTAAAATTACCTTTTCCTCAATTTTTTTGTGATACGATATCTATTGGGCCACATATCTTTTTTTCTTTTTACTAGTGTCAGTTTTGTGTATATAGTGTAGTGATGAGGAGAAGTCCATATTGACTTATACTTGAGCTCTGATTAGATGGCTATACTAGCTCTACCCTGAGATGACTGCAACATTCCTCCAGCCTGATTTCTGTACTTTGTTCAAGGGTGACAAATACTACAGTACAGTAAGCCCCTTTGAAGAATAGGGACTGTATAAATAGTTTGCTGATATTATAAGAAGAAAGCAAAGTTATTCGGAGACCTAAATTATTTTATTCCCATAATGCACCTGAGTATTATGAAGTCGTGCATAGTTTGGAAAGAGATTAACATAAATTCCCTTACATTTATCTTTTACTGGGTGAAAATTTACCCCGCAACTTCAGGCTATTTGAATAGACACTCAGCAGGAAATTTTTGAAAAGCAAGATTTAAGGGGAGGATGGTTTTGGTGCAGTTGTGTTTTGGACAGAAGTACTTCTCAAATATAATCTGCATCACCTCACACCTGAAACAGATGCCAGTGTAGCGGAGGAATCGTGATGACATAGTATATTTTTCAGCCCCATATAAAAAAGCATCCATCCATCCCATCATGATTCCATCATCATCCATTGCATGAGTAAACATGAAGTCCTGCATTTCCAGCTTTACATGTCCACAGTGCACTATGCTCATTCTGGTGGAGTTCTCATCTGTTTCATCTTTTGACAGAGTGATGCTGAAGCTATGGAGGAAATCAAAAGATTTATCCAAAAGGAAGTTTTACGAGTGTTTGAAGGTAGAACATATCTGTTGTTATGAAGTGTGTGTTAGTACCACTGGCTACTTATTATTGTCAATATTTTATTTGTTTTTTGTATTAATATACAAACCATTCAAATGTTTGAGTACTGTATGCAAGTAGACTTCTCTGGGCTAAAAAAATGAAACTGGGCATCTGAAGAGTGGAGGTCTTTCTAAGAGACTGATGAGCCATACTAGGAATTATTTGTGTTCAACTATTAAGTGTTTGTAAGACACAGAAAGGATGAGCACATAATCTGCGCTTGTGTGAGTCCCATTGTCCAGCATATGTCATGGTGTGGAATTGTTTTACTGCTTTTAGAGATGCAGATCTTTGAAAATTTAATACCCATCTTAACAAGCATGGCTATCATAGCATACTTCAGAAGCATGCTATTCCATCAAGGTTATGGCTGGTTGAATGACCTGAAACACAGATCATAGATGTGCAAAAACTGTCTAGGAAAGTAAAGAAAAGTGGGAGTAAAACATCAATTATGACTAATTTCCTGCAAATTGTATTGTATAAGTGTATTTAAACTTTTGAGTGATACTGTACAATCCCTCCACTTTATAAACAGGAACTGTGACAGTGCATAAGGAATCTTTGATGAACCCCACTGATTTAGAAGATCTTGTTATATTCCATCATCCTCAGGCTGTGTATTGTGCTTTGCAGAGCGGCTGTTTAGTCAAGCCTTGCAGTCAAAGACCCCAGCAGCCATCCTGGCAGCACAATTCCGGCAGGGGCCCCCTGGCCCACCTGGCAATGACGGCTCACCAGGGCCCCCTGGAGAACCTGGTCCTTCCGGCCCTCAAGGTACGAGTCAAAAGCTGTCAGCCTAGAACCCCATGGACCCTCACCCACAGTACTGCTTGCAGTCATAACCATCTCTGCTGTCCCTCCCTTTTAACAGACTTAAACCTAATCCAAACCCTACCTCAACTGTGACACATCTTGAATCTTAACACAAGAGACTTTGCCTCTTAAGTGAGAGGTATGTTTGTTTCACTTTGGGTGATGCCCTACATTATTCAGAGCAGAAATATGAAACTGGTCAGGCAGGACAGGTTGCGTATTTAAATGGCTTCTCTGACTGTGCGTTAGCTTCCCTTCATCTCAGAAGTTGTTCACAGCAACAGGGAATTCAGGACATGCTCCTTACTGATGCCAATGGATTCTAAAATCTGGATTGACTGATGGAACACCCAACAGCTCACGTGACAGTGATGGGGCTGGGGATATAGAGGCAAAAGAAGAATTAAAATGTAAAGTCAGGTGACCTCGTCGCCTCCTGAACTCTGAAGAGACAGAGGAGACAGCTGAGAACACTTTAAAGAAGCACTGGATATAAGGCTCAAGGACTGCCAGTAATGTTCTTTTACCCTGAAGCAGGTATCAGTGCAATTTAAGGACCACAGTGTGCTGCAATTGCCGAGGGTGTGAGGAGACTTGTGAAGATAAATGAAGGGTTGTCAGAGAACAAGGAGGTGTAATATCAATGCAGACGGACATGGAACACAAGTTGTGTGATATTATGCACCCTGGGATACAGTTACCGAATGAAACAGAAAAGTAAGAATCAGAGTCATGGAAAAGGATGGCCTTTCTTCATCCAACTTGGCTGACTTACTGCCTTACTGCTCATATGACCCACCGTATTAATAACTATTTCCTGCACCAGTTTGTCCAGTCAAACTGGAGTGAAATTGAACAGGATCTCTGAGCAACCCAGCTCACCACCAGCTGTGTACCTCTAGCATTGCAGGAAGTCAGAAACCATACAGAAATATTTGAGATAATTACATGTAAAGTAAAGCAAAAATTGTCTTGCTTCCTGAAACACAAGAATATATCCATGATTCTTCAATACTGGTGCTGCACAATGTGGTAAATTACGATAAGTTGAGTATTAGTGACAGTTTCTGAGCATGTAGAGTTTCACTTATGTTACAGGTTACACAATGATATACTTTGTTATATACAGCAAATATATACGGATATTTTATACACGAATGCACACGTTTTTGATGGAAATATCATCTTTATTCATTTTCTCTGACTACAAAAGATGCAGCATTTAATTTATTACATTTTGAGTTGCAGCATGAAGCAGGATCATCTGGCGCAAGAAGAGGGGTAATGTTCATATTTAGTTTAAGTTCACTCACAAACAGCTCTACACCTCTTCCTATGGAATGTTATCAGCCTTTTGAACATGGCAAACAAGAGGATGATGGAAAAATGTTCCGTCCAGTGTAATTCACAGTTCGTTTTTCCATAATGTGTCAGTTTTAGTATGCCAGACAACCCCAACAGGATGGCTTCTGTCTACCCACTAAAGGAAATTCCTGAAATTAATATTCTGGATCTGAAGCATGAGTACAAACTGTGAGCCATGGCCCTCTACTGAGCTTTGAATTTCTTTTTATTATTTCTGTTTTACGTTATTGCTGCTGTTCTATCTGCATCAAGTCAACAGCTTGCAGGGCCATTAAACTGAATTTCTAAATAAGCTTATTAAGGTCTGAAAATTAAGCGACGAATATGTAAAATCTGACACTCATTATTTATTAAAATATGATCTTCTTAGCATCTCTGTTTTGATCATTTGAATTGTAACTACTGAAGAATGTCCTTCAGATGATTTTTTTTGGCTATATTCTGTCTGATGTTACCCATACACAGGAACAATGTACGTAAGATCTATGAAAATGTCATTATGTTAATACTAATACTCTGCTCAGGAAAAGTGTCTGTTTTATATTGCCTTTAAAAAAAAACCCATATCTTTTTGTGTTCTGTACTGTAACTGAAATCAGGAGTTTCTATGCAGGATATATATATATATATATATATATATATATATATATATACACACACACACACACACACACACACACACACACACACACACACACAGATATACTTGTATGGATAGTTAACATCTAGATCCTGGAAGCGCATAAAATCACTCATTTTCTTTTCATTTTAAATGTGTAGATTTGTGCAAAATGGAATAATGTTCATAGATATTTTTATTAGAACAGTATTTTTAAAAAAATCTTGGTGCTCAAAATAAATTAAAAGTTCATTTTTTTTCTCTGTGTGAGGCATTTTATAAGTAATTTTTCTATAAGCTTTTTTTCTTGATGCATTACAATGTTGTACCTTAAATGGAAACCACATTCCAGGTTTTCAATATATTGAAATTAACTAAAAAAAGATTTAATTACTCTGAAATGAATGATTTAAGTGAAATACATGACATGACATAGTAATGTGGAAAACAAAAATAAATAAAGAAATAAACCAAAATGTATGTATATTTTTTATTTTGCTATTAACGTGTTTAATAACTTTTCCAGCATGTTCTGTAAAGTTTGCCCTCTTTTACTGGAACATGCTTTTTTGCAGTGTTAGTGTGTTTAGGTACATGGTTTTTGCTGAGACATGAGGTAGACATCACTTGATAACATTCTTGTTTGCCAAATGTTGCATTAACGCTGCAGATGCAGTGCTGCCATGGCTTGGAATGCTGTCTCGCAGTATGAGCAGTAGAGGTGCTGTTGTAGTAGCTGCGTGAGACCTTGTCCAGCATGTGTGTCTGTCTTCTATGATGTTTCCACCTCTTGCTTTCCGGCCACCAGGCCATTTGACGTTCACACACGTCTACGTATCTGAATCTCTGATTCTGCTAACCTGTATTTCCTGAGATGGTGAATAATTGTACAGAAGATTACTCTCTGAAGTTTGTTTTTTAAATGCGTTTTTTTTTTGCTATGGAATAGTAAAAGTTGAAGTTGTGAGTTTTGTGGATCTCTGTTTATGTGTTTTCTGCATGTACAAATGCTGTGCTGTGCTGTGTTCTAATATTCATGCGTAATTACTTATGTCTATTCAAAGATTCTTTTTGCAACTCACTGAATAGGTACAGGTTACTCAACCATAAATGCAAGGCATTTTGTACAGTTTTGTTTTATGCTCTTCCTAATTTAGAACTGAAAAATCATCAGTTGTTACAATTAACTGCAGCCAAAATGTGGTAAAGATAGTATATTTGGCTGATATAAATATGAGCATGCATTGACACTAACCCATCACTCACTGTGCAAAACAACATTTTATTGCACAAGTTCATATTAAAATGTGTCTATTCATTTGTAGGGTACCGTGGTCAGAAAGGAGAGAGGGGTCAAATAGGACTAGGAATTCCAGGATCACCAGGTCCAGCAGGCCCACCAGGTAAGAACCTTAGAAAAAAATACATTGATCCAGCTGTTATGGCACTGATCAAGGTACTCCTTAATTGCTTAGTTGTATAAATAAATAAATAGCTGTAAATTTTATTGTAAGTCACTTTACGAAAAAGCATCAGCTAAATGTAATGTAAAAGTAAATTTTATATTTTTTTAGCAGTCATGGGATCTTGTTTTGTATTTTAAGTATTAAAAAATAATGTTTTATCTGTCGAGTTTTATAGCCTTACCCAAATGGCTAACATCCACCATTTGCTGTTCATACTAATAAAAGGAATATCTTAATAGTTCAAGTCCTTCAAAAGATGTGGTTTCCAAAAGCTCGTAGCTGTGATTGTTGATTGTAGATGTGATTGAAGTCTGCTGTTTAGTATCTCATGTAAACTTTTTCCTTTCCACTCCTTTACAACATTTTTTTCACAGATCAAAACTTAAAATTTTATGTATTGAATGAATAAGAATGGTAATTCATGTTTATAATTCAACCTTCTGTTTGAAACCGAACCCATAAAATGACTCATAATTAAATTAATGACCACTGAATCTTTTGACATGTCAGTCAGCACAGCTGACTTAAGCAATTTAGTTTATTGTTATTGATGTTTTTCTTTAGTTTCATTCATGTGTTGATGAGTTTGGAAGGTTTGTCACTCTGTGTTAGAATGTCTTTTATCAGTCTAGGTACATAATTTATCTTTTATTGTTCTTCTGTTTGTACAGGTTTGCCTGGGATAGGATTACAGGGGCCACCAGGGCCTGAAGGGCCACAGGGCAGGTGCAATCCCAGTGACTGTGTAAATCCCAGCATCCACCATAAGTGGAATGGCTAAGGGCCCAGTAAGAAAATGCCCCATTAATTTATCCAGCTTGGCAAATAGGCACTCAAAGGCAAAACTGTGGTCCTGTGAGGCCCTGTCATGAATTTTGGAGATCATATGCATCACCTCACTCTCATTCTGTGGATAAAAGAAAAAAGCCTTGAGTTTGGATGGAATTTACCTGGGATTGACTGATTCAGTTACACTGCATCAAATTAAAATCTTTTAATTTTTATCGTTAAATTATTTACAGTTATTCAATTTAAAGTTCCTTAATTTCCCTATAGCATTCCAATGTGTGAATTTCATTTTAGACTTCCAGTAATTTAAAAGAAACTTTCTGAAAACAATCACAGATTTAGGTGTTTATTTATCTGGATTACAAAAGTCTCAAATATTCCAAAAAGCAACATAAAATTTAATTGTATAAGTGAAAATTCTTCATATTAGCATATATGATGTCAAAAATGTTTTGCAATTAATTCAGCATTTGTGTCGTTGGTCAGGCTCATGGGATAACCACACATTGTGTTTAAACAGTTGTATTGTTATTCATCTAAAAACGTTTATGAGATTTACAGAGCGCTATACAAGCTCTTTTATTCTGTGCCGTATAAAACTACCAGCATTGCATGATGGCAAAATAAGAATTATAGAAAATATTTTTATGAAGTATTTAATTTTCTTTTTAACCTTTTTTAGTGCCAACAGTCGAAAGAGGGGGCACATGGTTACACCCTGTTTAAAACATCATGTTTGAGTCCAGGTTTGCCTGGAAAATGAGCTGTCCGCTAACGTTCTCAGCAGCAGCATTATTTGCATGGAATGGGGAAATAAATTCTGTTTGAGTTGGCAACTTCACCATACGACACTGAAAACCTGAGGATAGGAGAGAATGTGTAGGATGTTGTTATTTTGGTTCTTTCTGAAAGGCATTGTAAGAAATATATAAATTCAAGCCCCTCCCCACCACTGATTTGCTGTTATCAGGGTGCATTGGGGAAAAACTGCATTTATTGCTTAAGTGGAATATATGTTGATTATTCCTACATAGACTGTATATATTACTCTTTACATTGGTGCTATCTGTATATTTTGAGATTTTTCACTGGATAAATGACATTATGGCCATTTATCATCAACATCAGTTTTACATTTTATTTGCTTTCCCCAGATGTACTTGAATGGTGTTTTATATCACTTTTTAACAGTATTTTTTATTATTGTTTACAGTTCAATGGGTTATAGATTTCATTTTGTACACTATCTCAAAAAATTTATTTATATTTACTTTTTCATTGACCACATACACAGCACAATCTGTTTTATTGTCTTATTGATACATTAATTTAAGGAACAGCAATTTTGCTTTGGGTTGATGTATATTGAGGTCCACCATACTCAATTAGTATTAAGCATATGTGTTATGTATTTAAGTAAATGCAGTGTTTTTTTCAGAAAAACGTAAAAGAATTTAACCATTTTTTATTGTATTCAGCTAATGTATTACAAAGATGCTCTTTAAGCTTGTTATTTATTGACTTTTTCAGATTGCAGAATGAGGCAGGTTAAGTTTTGACTGAAGGTACAAAAAAAGCATCTTATTTTGTTCTGTAGGGATGAAAGTATTCAAAGTAACATGTGTTTTAGTGCCTTTTGGTTTTCAGGGTAATAATTTGGAGCTACATTTTCTTTGACTTTACACAATGTAGATGTGCCATGTAAACCAGGAGAAAGGAAAAAAGTTTTTCTTTGTTAAAGTAATTATACGGTAAATACCCCAGTCAGAGAATCTGAAAGGAAAACGTTTGGATTTGCAAATTTACAAATCAGTTCCATGTCTACAAATCGCACACGCACACGCACACACACACACACACACACACACACACACACACTTGTACCTCATGTTATGAACAGCCTATTTGTGGACAAAGATACAAACATTCCCCAGTGCATTTAGTTATATCTGTCTGCATTTCCTTCACCATTTTATTTCCTGAAATTTCAGAGTTGAAGACTGAAAACTTGCACTTCTACAACTGGCAAAAATTCACTTAACTAGAATATTTAGACACTATCAGGAGGGGTGGGTGGGCACAGCCTCTAAGAGATGTATAGGGGCATGATTTCACTCATCATATTTTTCTGAATTATATCATATCAAAGTCTTTATAGAAAATATGCAGTAACTAAACAGAGGTATGTCTCTAATGTGTAGTCTGTATTTAAAGCAAAACATTCTAAAAAACACCTTCCATTACATTGTACCTCACCCTCTGCTGCTTCATTCTTCTGATACAGAGAAACACAGCACAGTGTCACATGTATAAAGTAGAATAAAATATATATGTGGTTGTGGACATAATGTATTCTTTATATTCAACCGTTTTAAAATAGATGTTTGTTATTTTATGTTAAGAGGTAGTAAATTAAACTGGTGTCCCTTCTATGTTGCATCCTGTCTTTCCAGGATAGAGGATCACTGAATACTGCATTGTATGAGCTGTTGATGAAAACAGAATAAATAAATAAGTCTTAAAGTGTTCATTTAACCGTTATAGCTTTGTCAGATTGAACCTTTAATAAATTGATGGTTAGAATAAGTAGATAGACTTGCAAACAATAGCAAGTTATAAAAGACTTCCAGTCACTATCATCTTCATAAAATGAGGTACAAGTATACATATTCAATATATGTACAATATGCATGGAATGAATGAGGGAAAAATATGTTTTTTGTAAGAGCATGTGGGGTTATGTTGTTCATATTATGCCTGCTATTTCTAGGCATAAAAACTGAATGTGTTTTGTGATTACAATAATTTGGTCTCCTAAAACTTTATCACGTGTACATAAAAGAGCAAAACAGGGCAACTTGTCCAGTCACAAATGCAATGTTTTTGCTTACGTTTAATTCATTCACTTTATGAGACTGCATCAAACTGTAATAGACTGCAGTTTTCAGAAAGTACAAGTTGAAAAGGCCCTCTAATCTAGTATTTATTAACACAGGGCAACTACCCAGTTGAATTTAGACAGACAGACAGACAGACAGACAGATGGACACACGTCAAAATGTTAATGAGTTTTAGCAAAAGATACAGAATCGGATTTTCAGAATTCTACTTACTAGGGGTTCTTACTCAGGTTTTAATGAGAAACAAAGTAGTGCTCTTTTTTTAATTCTTTGTTTTGGAATATGACAGTTTGTGACATTTCAACGATGAAATATATTGATAAATTGCACCAAACAAGATTGTTTTTTGTTCAACTTTTCCCTTAAGATAGTCATTGTTAAGATGCAGCATGTTTTACACTGTGGTTGCGCAGTACCAGCCTTCAACAGTTATGGTCCTGCGAGCGTTACCTTTCACAGCTCATGAATGAATTACATTTCACAACTGGCAAGGTGACTTAGTGGACAAAATAACATATTGTTCACAACATTGAACACCATTGTTAAATGAAAACCAGCACATTCTGCAGTGGCTAAGGACCAGAACTACCAGAACTTTGAAACCCTCTTTTTAAATAGTATTTAAAAATGTTTAACAACTGATGAAACTGTTATTTTCACACTTTAACTTACGTGCAAAATTATGTATAACTTCTGTTCATTACTGTTCTGCATGTTTCTATGCAAATGTTAGACTGCATGTTTTACTGTATAATTCATATAAGGACAAAGTGTTTGGGGCAGATTTAGAACTGATAAATTTAAATACGAGTATTAGAATTTTTTCTGTATGATGCTGTAAACTGCAAGTTTTTGCCTTTTGAAATGCTTATTTGGAAATGCTCAAAAAGTAGAATTGGAAGCGCCTTCTGCATATGGTCTCAAAGCAAAAAAAAAGAATCAACTGCCCTCTAAAGCAGTTGGAATTTGCTCTTTTATAAAATAACTTTCTGTATTTTTACAGATGTTCTGTATTATGTTGATGCAATTAATTTAATTACATGATGTAAATATATAATCAAATTTGCATCAGTCACGAAAATAACGTTTAAATATATAACCTTATAGTACAACAGTAAACTTAAGCCAAGTGTAGTGAAGTACAATGTTTAGCTTTGTCATTATTGGTAAATGATTTGCCTAAATTCAGGGAAAAATACACGTATTACAAGTATATATAAGTATTTTTCCCCCTCTTTTATTTTATTATTATAAGCTTTATCCAATGAAAAAAGAGATAGTGTTGGCTTTTTGATCTACCTCAGCTGAGGATTATTCTATAACAACTTTTGGTTTTAGTGATGATGTTTAAGTTCTACTTCTAAAAGCAGTCATGTAAAAATCTTAACCTAAGCCAGAATGGTTTGAAAAACTGTCTAATATTTTGTTCTTTAATATAATATTTATTTCATTGTGTCTCCATAACCACCGTGCCATGTATACTGTTTATACGTGTCATTGACTTTGTGTTGCAGAACATTTAAACAACATGAATAAACATACAAGATGCTATCATTTGATAGTTTTGATCATTTAATGCTTAATCCTTTCACATGGTAATATATTATGTACTTGAAAATATATATTAAACCAAAACATTGCCAGTGATTTATTTTAATGTACATTGCCTAATTTTGCAGTGAAAGGTACAACAAACTTAAGCCATTTATACAAAAACATTCAGATGAGTTTCTTTTTCCTGTTTTTGTACAATTTAACCAGTACTGTACTATAATAAATAAAATTTCTGTAAATGTCCAAAACATTTTGTAGCTATGAGAAAATGTAGCTATTGATCTCACTGTACAAGAAGAATTTTTCTGTATACCACTTCTGTGAATAGAGTAAAGTTGCAGACTAAAGGCAAACTGATGGAGGGAACAGAAGTAAAGGTGACTATCTTAAGTTCACACATTAACTACACACGTGAAGGTTCGGCATAAGTGAATCTTGCTTTATTTATGATACATTTCCCCATAAATGAGACTTGAATTATTTTATCGGGATTTAAAATTTGTTTGTGATTTCTGTGGTATACAACATCCTATGTACACAAGAAAACAAAAGGTACTTTCATTGATTATAGTATTCTTTTACTGTCCCCTATCAGAACACCCTACCCTTAAGGAAATGTTAGATGTTATTTTAAAAAGATATTTCTTTTCAGCTCATATGACAGAATATTGCTGTGGTGCAGGCTTTTATTCCCTTAGAAGTACCTCAGAGCAGGGGGGGGAACACTGAAAGACACACACTGAACAAGGGTGCATTTTAAATGTTTTAAATTTCATTATATCCCTCTTGATGAACTGTAACTATAACATTCTAATAAAAGTGTGATGCTGCAAATTTCTGCAATGTTGCATAAACACTGTGAGAATGTTAATCCAAGACCTTATGGCTCCCCCATTGTCTCTTGTTGTCTGCTGAGGTTTAGTTTCCCCCAGGGCCTTTCATACTGGAGTTCTTTAGCGATGGGGGAGCTGCTATGGCCTGCAGGTTGCAGGCAGATGGGTCACAGTAGCCATTGGGACCCGCAGGGCCAGGAGGACCCGGCACACCAGGCTGGCCAGGAAATCCCAGCGGTCCTCTCTCACCATCACGGCCATCCCTACCATAACCAGGCTTGCCTGGTTCACCTGCAAGTGAGAAACCAAAACAGGGGTCGCTGAGTTTAAAGAACTGATTGAGCCAAACTTAAACTCACAATTTATTGCATCAGCCTGATGATCCTGATTATGATGTCATGATGCCATCGTCTGTGGCATCTTTGTGTTTTTCCATGTTTAACCTTCTTAGGGGTGCACATTTGGTGCAGACCTGTTCCTCATGTACTAAATGCAACCATTTTAATTTCCTTCTGCCTAAAATGTCTGCAACAGCACAACAGTCTCCTAACTGGAAAAGACAGGAGCCAGTAACTGTTAAATGTGAGCATGTACACAACTAACAAAACACACATCAGTCTGTTTTTGATTTAGTACCAGAACAGAGTGGCAAAGAAGAGAGGTGATGAGGTGCTCACAGGGATGGATGATGAGTCACAGCAGGAGGAGATGCTGGAGTGTACTAAATGCAATCACTTCTAGGGTAATAAAGTTTGGTGATATATTTTAATATTTATCATTCCACGTTTTCGCTTTTGGACCAGAGAAATGTTGAGTTAAAACAAGCTAAAACATTGTCTTTCAAAACACTGTTAAATACACACCGAAATAAATAAAAGTATTGTCATTTTATGTAGTATAAAGTGCAGAATCACCCACAGTTTTTCTTATTTGCAGTTCCCACTTTATATAATATGAACATCAGTAACAGTAATAGAATGAAGCTCAACAGCAAAAAAAAACAAACATTAAAAAAGAAAACAGCTTTTTTGCTCTTGTATTTTAAATATACTAGCGAAGCAGCAAAATTTAAGTTTAAACATCTTTATTATTATTTGATATGCTTGCCAGTTTTAAGTTTCTATGTTTAGCTTCAACTGCTGTAGCAGTAAAGAAATCTATCATGTTTGTTAACATGGTATATTGGAATTTACTGTTAAATCATTATGGTAGTAGAGTGACTGACACTCACCGGGCAGACCCGGAGCACCGGGTTGGCCCTTGGGCCCTCGTACAGTTGGTCCTCTGGCTCCTCTGTCTCCCGTCTCACCTGAATTATTCACACATGCCAATGATAAGTTGACTTTCAGTCATACGTTCCAGTTTGAAATGGTTAATAAAAGAAAAGCAAAATACAATAAAAGTAAAAGTAAATAAAAGTATATATTGACTTTAACTTAAATCTAGGATTCAGTTGTCAGAAGTTGAAGGCATACAAAAAAAAAACAAAAAAAAAAAAAACACAAAGCGTAAATAAGCACAATGTGCATAACATAAAATTCACCCTTATTTACTAAATGACATTTTGGATTTTTTCCATAGTAAATTTCTTACCTTTAGGCCCCTTAAGACCAATAGGCCCTGGAGGTCCTTTCAGGCCTGGTAGCCCTCGTGTGCCAGCCTGCCCAGGAAAGCCACTGTCCCCGGGGGGGCCAGGAGGACCAGGGGGTCCAGGTCGGCCTGGTAGGCCAGCAGCTCCAGACTCAGGTCTCCTTAAGCTAGCAGCCAGTTGGGCTAGCTGTTCTGTAACACATTTTTCCATTATGTAATGTGAGATGCACTTTAGCACTCCTAAACCAAAAAAAAAAATCAAAACATAATTGACACTTTCTCCAAAGTGACTTACAATGTTTGGTCACTAAGTTGCTTACAGTTATTTGGATATTTATACAGTAGCATACCTTCAACAAAAGTAACAATTTTATCTGCTAGCCTTCTGTAATAGAAGCTGTCTGCATTTCTGGTCCCCAACATTTGTACCGGCCTATATTCGCTTCCTAGTCTCTTAATAGCATAAGCTGCAGTCACAATTTCTATCCAAGAGACTAGACTGTTAAGACAATGGATGTTAAAAAAAAAAATTAATTCACTGTTGTGAAGCAGTAACAATAAAATAAATTTTAAAAAAGTTGGGCAATCATTAGTGACGTATTTGTTAAAGATATTACTACTTGCTGGTACATATAAATCAAAACCTGGAGCAAGGTTCTTAACTGAAAGCATCCAGTAAGTATTTAGTCTAAATAAAATTCTCTTTTGCCAAACCAATATCATATAATAGTGTAAAATAATGCACATAATAAGATGTATGAATTTGGCATCTTCAAAATGGCTCTTGTATTTAACATCTAGAACTAGACACAAATTAAAATATATTGCATCCAGTATTGAGGACACAGGGAGGAACTGTACAAGGAGCACACTGTAAAAGCACCATCACCTTACAGCGTTTCCATGTTCCACTTCAGATTTTCACACAAGTAAACTGAGCTCAGACCGAAAGCATTGCCTTTCACAGACCTTGCAAATGTCTTCTATTCTATCTTAGCAATGTAAGATTATTCATATTTAAAAGGTTCAACAGACAGCTTTAGATCTTTTCTGTGTATCCCTGGCTTTCATCTTGTGGTATGTGGCACTTGAAAATTCCATTTCTCATATCACATGATAAAAAGTTTATGAAGAACCTCAAGGTGCTGAATTGGTTTTCGTTTAGTTCCTCCTTTAGCAATACAAATTCCATGCTAATAGAAAAAATACAGGATAACAAGCACGAATATATTGAACCTAGCATAATCATATTCGCGTTTTAATGACATTTTGTTTAAAAGAAAAACTGAAAAACAAAAACTATGCCCGTTTCAAAATCTATCCTCCATCAAATTCTTTTAGAGATTATGTAATTTTTTTTTTTTAAAATTTGGAACAATAATAGGCCCAGAAGGAAATCAAAAGAGATATATGAGACTCTACTACTGGGCAGCATAAATAAATAAATAAATGACTAAATAAATAAATAAAAAGTAACTGGTTTCATCTCAGACCAGATTCTCTATGGTATGGGATGGTAAGGAGTCAACTTCGTGCTACCCCAGATTGCTAAGGTACCTGCTTTTCATTAAAAAAAATTTCAAAAGATCTTGGGACTATTCAAGAACTTTGTCATATGCAAAAATTTTCTAATTTGGAGGGATATTAACTTTAACAACTTTGCCTGCACTTCACTGTACGTTCAGGAGCAAAACTTCAGGCGCATTCACAGAATCTACCTTTCCCCCGCATGTCTTCAAAGGATGATTATGGGGAATGTTGCAACTGTATTTTAAGTGCATAGTTGTTTAGCTAGTTGTCTAGCTGAAAAAATCTAACTTCTCAGGGTTGCTGAGATTTGTTACATTTATTCATTCAGCAGATGGTATTTTTCAAAGCAACATACAACTAATAGTAAAAAAAAAGTGCACTTCAACAGACAAGGAGATATAGCTACAGGTATGGGATTCTCAAAGAGTAGTCACTATGTCCAGCAGAACAGTAGCTGCATACTGAATTGATAACAAACCCCTGACCCACTCCATGTTACATTCAAATTATGAATTCTTCAAGTAAACCAATTCATCCCACCTTGAATTGGAAAAAGTACAAATTTTTCCACTGAATAAATGGATAAACCACTTGGAGCAGTTTAGTAAACAAAACCTGACACTCAAGACACTTTTGACTGGAAGTGTCAGCTAAATAAATAATAACAACTCACAGGATTGTTGGGGAAAATAAAATTCACAAGATGCTTTAAAAGCAAGACACACTTACCGTGCATTACTCGCATGCAAACTTGCTTGATGTGTTGATCACTTGGCTCTTTGCCCTTTTAGCCCAGAAAAAAAAATGTCAAGTCTTTTTCAAATTTTTAATTCATATTAAACAAAGAACTTGCTACTGTTAATGCATTTGATGCAAAATAATGGCATGGTCAGTTTAATTACATAGCCTGAGTAATTTTTCAGTTTTCAAGTCATAAAAGACTACTTATCATGCTATATTATGGTAATGGAGGATAGAGTTTAAATGCATGGTTTGTTTATACTCATGAGTCATTTTAAACTTGCTTTTAATAATGTCACACCCCCTGGTCCTGACTCCTGGGCTTGATTGCTGATCATGTGCACCTGGCTATCGTTAAGTTGTTATAAAAACCTGTCTGTCTGACGTGATCTTCGTGAAATATTGCATAGATCCTATGTATACTGAGCATTCTGTCTGTTTGGCACTCTGATTACTGGTCTGCTTTGTCTTACGGCTTTTGCTTGCGTTTCATCCTTGTTTGCGTTGTTGCTTGTATTCAACTACTTTCTGGTTTTGACCCACGCCTGTTTTGTGATCGCTGCTTTGGAATCTCCTTTGGCAATAAACGGAGTTCATCACTTTATGCCTGCATGTGTCTGCACCCTTCCTTCAGCGTGACAGAATACCTTGCCACCCAGCAGATGGTGGGTATGGAACACTTGAATGCAGCCCTTACTGACCCCTGCTCAAGCTCTGGATTGGCACCAGCGGCTGCTTGAGGGGCTTCTGCAAGCCATGATGACTCATGACCCAGCAAAGCGAACAGGGGATGGAGATCCTGACGAAACTGAAGCCAGCGCAACGAAAACGCTTACCGGAAGAGTCCGAAGTGCCTCACCTGACAGTCTACCTGAAGCCCCTTATTTGGAGAGCAAGCCTGACAAATTTGACAGATCGCCTGCCACTTGGAAGGGGGGTTCCTGCTGCATTGCTCCCGTTATTTTGCCCATAACCTGTCCAACTCTGATTCAGCACAAATTTATCACCCATCTGACCGGGAAAGCCTTAGATTGGGCTACTGCAGCGTGGCTGCAATTCCAAGCCCTGACTCACCACCAGTTTGAGCAAGAACTGAGAACCGTATTTGATCACCCTAATGAGGAACAGCGCACCAAATGGAATCCTCGCATTGGCTCAGTGAGTCTACCCAAGAAAGGAGTAGGAGGGGCCTCCAGATCCTGTACTACACAAGTCATTTCTTACTGTCCTGAACTTGTCTTGGGCACAGCTCTAGTGGACTCCGGTGCCAAGGGGAACTTTATTCATGCCCAACTGGTGGGTCTCACCACTGAGAACCTCCAGGAACCAAAGCAACTGTCTGCCCTGGAGGGCGGGCCTTGTATCCACTGTCCCTGACCCAGTGAGGATGGACTCCAGTGCAGGGCACACACAACGGATATCCTTTCTTGTTATGGACGAAGCAGACTACTTGGTGGTACTGGGTCTACCATGGCTGTAGAAGCATGACCCTCACATCACCTAGTCTACTTTAAATATTACCTTTCAGTCCCTCTATTGTTCCTGGAACTGTCAAGGCACTCCTGTTTCAGTACACTCTATTAGGATAGAGAGTCCCCACTCTAGTCCCATAACTCCTCCCGAATGTGCTGATCGGAGGAAGGTGCCTAGCGAGCAGAACACCACCGACCAATCCCCTCGCGATTGCATGGACAAGCACCACCGGGAGGTGTCTGTTGGTCACCTGGATCCAGGGCTGGTGTTTAACTCCCACCAGCCCCATCCCAAAAGTTGGTTCCTTGGCCAAGAGGTGGAGAAGGGGGCATCCCCAGTGCCCCAGAAGGAACCCTTATTACCCCCCCCCCCCCCCAGGACGGGCCGCTGAGGAATGTCGGCATTCCAGATCATTGGACCAGAACTGCAATGGTCCTGGGCCCCAGACGTTGTCCCCTGGTGGCGTAGAGGATGGTCGTGGCTGTCCTCGTCGCTCAGCTGGCTCTGACTCCTTGGGGGGGGGTACTGTCACGCCCCCTGGTCCTGACTCCACTGGTCTTGATTGCTGATCATGTGCACCTGGCTGTTATGAAAACCTGTTTGTCTGAAGTGATCTTTGTGAGGTAATGCCATGATCCCCATGCATACTGAGCATTCTGTCTGTTTGCCACTCCAGTTACCGTTGTTTGCTTTGTCGCTTATATTCAACTACTTCCTGGTTTTGACCCACACCTGTTTTGTGACCGCAACTTTGGAGTCTCCTTTGGCAATAAACGGAGTTTATCACTTTACGCCTGCATGCATCTGCACCCTTCCTTCAGCATGACAAATGTCCTAGTTGTGTTTGGATCCCCTAGGATTTATATTTTAATGTTGGCTAACCTTAATTCCTACAACTCTCTGGTGGTAGACAACTTTTGTAGTGAGTATTTTTAAATGCAAGTTATGGTCATATTCTTGGCTCTCACAAAATATGCTGTACAGTAAAACATTCATCTTTAAGGGTGGAGACCTACTGCTGGCCCTTGTGATCCTGTGACCCCTGGTAAGCCTCTGTCCCCCTGCATGCCCCGGGGTCCGGGGGCACCGGGAGGTCCTTGAATTCCAGGTTGTCCTCTGTTTCCCTGTGGGCCCCTCCTGCCAGGCTCACCAGGATTGCCAGTCTACAACCCCAGAGGGCAAGAGAGCAGTTGTGGACAATGGCAGTCAAAGAAACATAAATTCTGGATTGCAACAATTCACACATGCTACATCTGATCATATTTTGTTCTGTTGTGATAATTTGTATACATTGCAAAATTAAAAATCAGTTTCAAAATCCCTACTCAAGTCCAACAAACATATTTCAGAACTTTTCACAAGTATAGACTGCATTACATTAAGAACTTCAACTCCTATAGTATCTATGATACTTTGATGTAACTAAATCATTAGCTGTTTAAACAAAGATATGCATATATGCATACATACATAAACAGGGCAAACAAACAAAAACTTATTCACCATAAAGGAAATTGCACAAATTATTTGACAGCAACAAACTATAGGGAATTAAAATGTGAAAATTTTTATGAATATTTTCAAAATGAGACTTACTGATCCTTTAGGTCCAGGTTCTCCCTCGCTACCCTAGAGATATGGCACAAAAAATGTGATTTTCTCCAGTTTAATACAAAAAAGAGCTCAAAGCATCATGTGCACAAAAACTTTTATCATGACAAAATGGGACAAGTTACTCACTAGGTCTCCTTTTTCTCCTGGAGTTCCCTCTGCCCCTGGATCTCCCTGAATAAGAAAATAACAAAAACAGAGCTGGGACAGTGAGGGAGTGTAGTTACTAATGAAACTAGCAACAAAGCTGAACTTTGAAAATCTCAAACTAGTTAGCCCTCCACCATAAAGGACTGTGTATTGGAAAATACAGTGTGTAATATACATAACAGAATGGCACACCTGCTCGCCTTTAGGCCCTGGTTCTCCAACATCTCCCTGAAAAAAACCAAAACAGCAGCATTAAAATAATTTATCTTCTTACAATTGCAGTGATAAAGAACCAGAAGGATAGAACATCATATTAAGCAAACTATTTTTCATCTCACAGGACAGCAGTTTCTTTGTCCATACTATAATAGTGCAAAGTTCTTAGGCCAATATATATATCAAAGGCATTCCCTCTGTCTTGTGACCTTCCCAGTGTATGTGGTTAAAGACCTTCAGAACTTATAATGGTTTAAGTATTACTGTAGTACTATAATTTACCAATAATTTAACATGGAACTAAGAAAAAAGTTCAATGAAGGTTCATATCCATATGTGTAATACAGCAAGTGAATATCCACAGGCATTTTACTATTTGATTGATCACAAATAAAGACTTTATGTTTTCACAGAACACCGCAATCCTGTACTGAGAAAATATAGTAGGAGGCACAGCTTGTCTTACCCTCTCCCCTTTAATTCCTGGAAGGCCAGGGGGTCCAGGCATTCCCGGTAGTCCAAGGTCTCCTTTAGGACCCTGGAAAGAATTTATACATTAACTTTGTATATATACACTTTATTTAACTGGATCTTGCCAGTTAATACATTTCTTTTTCATTCTGTTATACTGTATCATTTTAAATTAGTTTGTACCTCCTGCAAAATGAGACAGAAGATGTGTATGTCTAAGGGAAATAAGCCTCCAGTAACAAAAGAGCATAAAAAGACTGATGTATTTTTGGGACTTGCATGCATCAAGAAGGGGAGCGCCTGGCAAAAATGAATAAATGTTGTAAATCTAGAGCTCGAAGTGGGCCGGTACTCAGCAGCACACAGTACTGGCACTTCTGTGTTTAGCCATTTGGAATCCCAGGAGGTTTTCTTGCATAAGGACATTTACCATAAGGCCCAGTACTCTTGTCTGCTCTCAGTGTACCAGATTCTCTGGCTGAACCATTCTCCCAGCGAAAGGACACATATGGCACATGGAATTATCCATGATAGCCCTCACTGTTGCATTTTATTGCACAGGGTGCACAAGTTATACCACAACTCAGCTCATGAACTGTCCTCCTACCCTTTTAAATTTGTGTCTACCTTTTTATGAAATGCATAGTGAAGATCAGCAGTATCTCATAGTATCATTAATTCACTACAGAAATTCTAAATGCAATACTTTGCTGATGTCAACCAATACCAATAAAGGGGGGTCAAACTTAAAAAAAAAAAAAAAAAAAAAAAAAAATCAAAGCTTGTCTCCACATTTCCAAAAATTTAAATCCAACAATTTCTTGAACATTTCAGTCAACAGCTGATATGATAAAAGATGTAGAGTATCAATGTCCTGCACAAAAAGTGCTTGTTCATTGACACCCTTTTGTCGCACATCAGACATTGACTGGGATAGAGGAGCTGTTCTTGGAGGCTGTTTTACACTGTAAGTACACCAGAGCATCCAAATGAAAAGGTTGATCTTGCTTTGATATAAATTGACCTGTAAGAAATTTTTCACAAATGAGACAAGAGAAATATCAAGCCTTAAACTGGGATCTAGCATTTTTGTTTGCCATGTAGTAAGTATTGTAAAAAAAAAAAAAAAACCATAATAGATAACTTGCACCCATATGTCACGCCCCTCCCACAACAGCATGTATTTTTCCAAAATAAATGAAACCTTTGGATGAAAAGTGTTTATTGGACAGTCCCGGGCAGGTTGTTAAAACATTTTCTATTCTTTCTGTTTAATGTTCCAGTTTTTATCTATTTATCTACTGCTTTTCCATTGCAGTAGGATTGTGGTTCAAAATATATTCATACTTCATGAGGCAAGATATACTAGTAAATCACCAGACAATCACACACATACTCATTCATTTACACATACATTAAAAATATTAAGGGCAATTTAGAGTTACCAATTTACCTGAAATGCATATCTCTGGTCTGTTGGAGGAAACCCACATGAACATGCAAACTCCACAGAGAGTGAGGTGAAATTTTATCCCCCATCCAAACCAAGAGCTCACTGACTGCACCATTGTATAGTTCTACCACTCTGTACTGCACTTTTAATCAGTATGCAAAGGATAGAAAGCACACATGTTCATAATTATGGAAGAAAACAAGACAAAGAAATTTGAAATTTTTGAAGTACATCTTCTCTAGCCATCCTATTACAACTGACTATTCTCCTCTCTGCACTTGCTTGTGATATTTGGCTAACTCGTGAAATTCCAAAGGCACAGAAGAACAGAGGACTCTTTGAGTCTGATGGCTCCAGCTGAGAAAACCTTCTTCCCACTAAATAACATCAGGAAGAATACTAGTTCATGCCCTCTTTTCTGCAAACTTCAAGCACCCATCAGTTTTTCCTCAGTGACTCCCAGTTCACACAGTGCTCGATGGAAATTGATTTTAGACTGAATTTCTTGTTAAAATTATTATTCTGGGTTTTACCCGTTCCACCATTTCTTTAATAGCATGCAAGGTTGATGAAAAAGGTAAATGCAACCTGTAAGGACAGACCAAAAAAGGAACTGCTATGCCCACATGTTGGCACTGGAGCCACAAAATATTTACATTACCTTTGTGAAAAAGCAACTGAGCGATTTGCCATATTTTCTACCCATTTCCATGCATAATGAATAGTTTTTATATTGTTTTTAATATACTGTGGAAAATATGCTAGGAAGCAAGTTATAATTACAGTTAAATATGGATAAACACTTGAATTAATGTACCAAATTATATATCCTGTGAGGTAGTTTGATGTGCAAATGTCTACACAAGTACTGCTACAAAACAGAAAGACTCACAAAACATTGAGCAGTATTTTGGAACTACTGCTAAAAATAGTAACAGAAGAAGGTTTACTTATTAGTTTGTTATTTTTATTTTTTTTTATTATCTAGGGATTACACCCACTAAGGGCCGGAAATATTGAGCCGAGGAAAGACTACATACCCTGGGGCCAGGCATGCCAGGAGCCCCAATGGGTCCCTGCTCACCAACATCACCCTAGAGACAGGAAGAACAGAAACAACTCACATCTCCATCTGTTCACTGCCAGTATGCTTTTAACTGCTATTAAACATGAAGCCAAACATGAACTGATTGTATAGAATTTCATTTGTAAATCTGTGCATGATTTTAACTATTCCCACTAAAATACTATGTCATAACCACCAGTAATAAAGAATGAAATTTCATTGGTATTTACAGACATTAAATTAAATGTTCCTTGGAAAATACTTCTGTTTTTGATTCAATGCAGAATAAGCCCAACACGAGTGAAATGAAAAACAAGTGTTGGTGCCAATGAGACTTTCAGATCAGAGACATTCTTAAACAGCTTAAAGATATGCTCAGTGAACCTGAAAGTGAAAAACAAGATTTAGTTTCTTAGCAAATAGAACTGACCAACTATAAATAATTCCAACATAGGGTTGGTTGCGAACAAAAATGTAAAAAATCATCAACATATTTATATAGCCAGCACAATGAAAAATTTATTAAAAGGTACAAAGGCAAAGTCAAATTTTTCAGTAGAATTAGGGTATGAGACTAGTAAATAGGACTAGTTCTACACCAGTGTTGCCAATTGTATATAAAACAATATCCTAAATATCAACATAAACTTAAGTCGATGAATAGAAGGCTGAAAATTCTTTAATAATAATGCCTGTAGTTTTATTAGCTGATGTTTTCAAGCAAAAAACACAAGGAGCTATGTGTTCACATTTGTTTACATAATAAATATTAAAATATACATTGAATGTTATGCATCAAAACAGAAATTGCTTCTTTGCAGATGATCAATTTCTATTCTGCCTGTACAGCACAAGCCAATTAAGAAAATACTCACTGGCCCACCTATTGGTCCAATAGGTCCTACTTCTCCTTGCTCCCCACGATCTCCCTATGAGCAACACAGCAAACCTTCAGCATACCACCAATAGAAACCACCAAATTGTGCATATGAACTTTGCTGAAACTTACAGTTTTACCAGGAGACCCCATTGTTCCAGTAAGGCCTGGCTCACCAGCATTACCCTGTTGATGAGAACTGAATTACTGAAAGTTTAAAAAATTATAATCAATATATATACATCATTTGGATCCAAATAATCATTGCTATATAACTGAGGGTATCCTATCGATGTCAAGGGAATGTAGCTCTGACTTGCCCGTGTCTTTTCAGCTTATTTATGTGTTATTCATTAAATACATCACTATGTGCCAGTGAAATATTCAGTTTGTTTGGGTTTTTGTCTTCTTTACAGCTTTGTATGGAAGGGTCTCCCCCAATATTGCCAAGGTTGGTCTAAGTCAATTCTGTGTGTGTGTGTGTGTGTGTGTGTGTGTGTGTGTGTGTGTGTATGTAATATATATATATATGACTATGTGCATGACAGAGACCGGAGGTGCTCCACATCACTCTCTCGACAAGCTGCAAGTGCCTTAATGGGTCAGTAGAGACACTTCTGAGGTAGTCAACTAAGGTACCATCCCTATACATTTGGAGGCTACAAAACTATTTTTTACAATAATAAACTAACACAGCTGAAATCCTGAAGAGTTTGATAAACAGAATTCCTGTTTTCCTTTTCAAAATAAAAATCATACCTTTTCTCCAATAGCACCTTTGGCACCAGGAGCCCCAGGCAATCCCTATAAAAGAAGGGCACAGCCTTTTTAATTCTCAAATCAAAGTGCTCAATGATGCCACCTTCTTATTTTCCAATATGAATAGCATTTATACATCAAGAGCTAAACAAAACATACTCATGAGGTTCCTTCCAATAATGTTGGTTTCCAACTCAAACCTCTAACTGAGCAAACTGAACACTGCGGCAAAAATATTGCCCACCAGTTAACATATTTAATTTCAGATGAGAGGCTCACTGAATGTTAATTGATTTACTATATACACAATACATAATTTATAAAGATTATGTTTTTAAAATGTTATGTAAACTAGCAAAGTGAAAGAACTTTTTGAAAACGTTTTAATCAATTAACTTCTTTTTTACATGTAAAATTCTCCATCTAGTAACACTGTGCAGAAAATGCAAATATAAGTATATATACATACATATATAATGCATATATATTTGTTTTTTAATGTGTTAAAAAGCCACTGTGCTTTCCAGCTAAGACCTCCGATTATAGTGATACACAATATTTATGCTGATGTGCAGTTTCACATAGCAAATTTGGGAACATTGAAGTACAGTGACTGCATTAGTGCTTTATAAATAATTCTATTTCAAAGCTGTTAACTACAACAGCAGTACTCCAAGGCACTGAGTTTCATGAAAATGAAGGCAGCAAGGATGAAGTATATTTTATTATGCAATCTCAGGATTCTAAAACTGGCCTTGGTGAAGAAGATGCAAAATGTAGAAAACAAACAAACAAACAAACAAACAAAACAAAACAAACTTGAAGCTCTACTAGTTAGAACATTGCAGTTGTGCGGTCAAAGGACATACTCACAGGAAGTCCCTGGAGTCCCACCTCCCCAGGATCTCCTGGTTTCCCAGTATCACCCTGCAGTCACAGTTATACTGTTACAAAGTTATTATTCCCAGTCCAGTCAAACAATGTTATTTACTACCAGGCTCCATTGTTTTATTGAACAAGCCCATCAGGGACTGAAATGAAAAGTGACAAAGAAAAATATCATTTATGCCATTACAAGATACACATGTAAATTTCCTATAATACTACAGTATGTATAAGTAAATGCAATCATTATTCTTGTAGAATGAACTAAGGAGAGCTGAGGTGGTATGACAATGACAGTGGTGTAAATACAGGTATTCCACCTTGGATCCTGGCATTCCAGGAATTCCTTCTCGACCATCCACCCCTGGCAGTCCCTGATGAAAAACAAATAATGTTGTAAAACATGCATCATCCGAATAATAAAGTATAGCGCATGATAACCTAAATGAAATGTAAATGCCTAGTTCCAACAATAACCCTGAAGATGTGTTTTTAATCAGTACATCAAACCCAGCCTGTAGATTTGACAGATACAACTTTTCCAGTAAAAAGGGTGAAAAAAATTTTTATGCCAATGTGCATTATGTTTGTTTTTCACTGCAGGTACACTAGTCAATTAGAAATAAATGGCACGATACTTTGATATCAAGGATTGAACTAAAAAACACTCAATGCTGAAGCAGAGGCAAGAGGGGGAAAAAAAAAAACTGATACTTACTTGCTCTCCCTTGGGCCCTGGAAGACCTGTGATTCCTCTTCGCCCTTGAGGCCCCTAAGGGATTACAAGCAACAGTGCATTTAAAGTCAGTCTTTATTACACATCTATTTGTCTATGTCTATTTCTTATTAATCCGGCATGGCAGAAAGAACAATCTTAAAAACTTGTTTTCAGACGAAAATATACAAAGGATAAAAAAAGGATTAAAGAGTCACCTCATATTAGTGGGAAAAGTATGGTTTTGTCTGATTTTTTTAACTATTAAACATTTGATTTTTTATGACCTGCAGTTTAAACGTTTCTGCCGCTGGGCTTTTTAAAGGAGCAATTTGCATTAGTTACCTATTTCAAGGGAACCACAATAAGTAGTAAGACTTAATCAGCAACCCACAGACCTTTTTGATCCCTACACTACACATAGTATCACTAACCATCTTTCCCAAGCAAAAAAAAAAAAAATCACGTATATGGTGAGTTTATTGTGTGGGTCACTTACTTGATCACCTTTTGGACCAGTCTCACCCATCAAGCCTCTCTGGCCTTGGTCACCCTAAAATAACATAGCATAAAGAGTAACACAAAACAATAGTGTGCACCTGTTTTTTTAAATGGAATATTATGAACAGTCTATATAATTTTACATTCTGGTCCCGCTAAATTGAAAGGTTTCATGTCCCAATATGAAGATTAAATCATTGATTGTTTTCTTTAAGAATATTTTGAATGAAATTATGCACCAAATTTATTTCCCTAAAAACTGATTACTTTCATGTGGTTTTCACTTTCTAGAGATAGAAGTGATGTCAAAATGGTATTTTATTTTTAACTTATTTACAGTAGTTGGTGCTATTTTCAAAGCAAGTTTGTGCTCCACAGACCGTTTGAAGCTGATTCACAGACCCCCAAGGGGTCCATGGACCCCAAGTTAAAAGTCCCTGCTTTACAAGAATATACTCTTAATAAAATACAGATACTGAGGACAGAAATGGACCAAAGTTAGCATGAAACAGTAATTCATCAGAAGATGGATCAAGATGTACAGATTGCCTGAATAAACACATCAACCTTACAGTGGCTCCCTGGACACCTTGTGGACCTGGCTCTCCATCATGGCCTCGAGGTCCCTGTCAGATATCAGAAATCATATTTTCCATTAAAAATGACGAAGACAAACATAAATATGTTAACATCATCATATCCACCTTTAAGCTTTCATTTGGGTCTTTTCAAAGTAATATCCATATGATTGCATATATGCTCTGATAACTATCCCTAAATTCTTAAAACCCTTAATCTTTTAAAATCCTTTTTTCTGTTAACTGGTATACTCTACTGCAATTTTGGTACAATGGTTTCAGTTTTCTATGGAAAATTCTCCATTAAACCTGGACCTCTAAATCATACCATTTCTCCTTTGGGGCCCATCATCCCTGTGATTCCTCTGATTCCTTGAGGACCCTAAAACCAGACACAGACTATCAGCAACTTGCAAAAAAGAAAAAAGTTAACAAAAAGTTTTTTCCCTATAGACCACAAACTATAAACAATTTCATTGAAAACTACTTATCATATAGAATTGTCAGAAAAAGTAATGGGAATGTTAATTTTATTTTGCTACTGTTTATACTGTATTTCAGTCTAAAAATGTATTGATTAACAAAGAATTGAAATAAAAAACTAAATGAATGAAGAAATACTCACATTTGAGCCTTGTGCTCCAATCTCTCCTGGAGGTCCTTGATCCCCTTCTTCACCCTAAGAAACAGACAAAGTTGGTATCTTTTTATAGACTTGCCTCTTTTTAATCACATGAAAGATATAAAGTTACATTTTTTATGCACAAGAACTGTGTCTGGTTGCACATTTGGTCCTAAACTAATATCAAACTTTGTTTAAAATGGCAAATAAGCTCATATATAACAGGCTTAATTCCTTGCTGGCAAAAAAGGTACACAGGACAGTTGTTGAGTACATTGTAAAGTATCTGCCATTTGTCATTTTCTCTAAAATAACAGAATTGTTTTTGATCTTTTTAGGTTAGTACCTTGTGGCCTTGTTTTCCAGGTTCACCAGGTTCTCCTTTCACACCTTTGTGGCCCTGGAAAAAACAATTACATGAAAATTAAAATTCAATCAACAACACTTTATCCCACTGACTGTACAGTTAGAATAAATGGGTATTTGGGACCAGGGATTCTAAATACAAGAGGATTCTTTCTGTTAATGTACACCTTACTTTTTAGATCCTCTGAAATTATCACAAAATCTATATATATTCACTGTACAACAAACGAAATATACTGAACTCATGAATAAAGGTTCCAGTCTGGAAAATATTGTTTTATTAACTTATTTTTATATAAGATTTAGATCCCAGTTTGTCCTACCATGTTCTCTGACATATCACCGCCTTTAGACCCCCATGTAAAAAGAGAGAACTCACCTTCATGCCTGGAAGTCCTGGATGACCAGGGGGGCCTGGAGGACAAGCATTAGGGCACTAAAGAATTGCAAGAAATTCATTGTTTTGTTATTCTGAAATTATCACATTTTACCTGAACATAAAGATAAGTAAAATGTCATGATTAAGTCATTCTCACATTCAATTGACACTGACAGAAAAAACAGCATTAAATAATTCTCACAGTCAATATACGTGCACGTAAGCATAAAAATAAATGATTTTACTGTGGTTCTTACCAGCTCGGCAGTGGCTCCATGGATCCCCGTTGCACCCTGAAAACCAAGAGAGCAAGTTTTTTTTTTCCTTTTACCCCAGAAAGATTATCACTGGGCCATACAATCAGGATATGAATTGTACTGTTCTGGTAGAATGTATGGAAAAACTCATGAACAATCAAATCATTTCAAACTATGCACCAGTTATGAAAATACTGCTAACAACAACCACCATCTACAACTACTGCTGGAACTTGTTTATTTTTCTTTGGTTCTTACAATTTCCAGCCTCCTAAGAGACTTTAATCACTTTCCAAATCCCCTTTAGCTCTGGGAGCTACAAGTAAGAGCTCTGGACTGAGAGCAGAAGTCCAACTTTCATTTGAAATGTATTACAGGAAGTAGATAAGTTACCATTTTTAGAGGTAGTTAAAAATATTAGAAATCTTTCTTGAGAAAGATGATTTTATCCTGTACACAGCAACTGTTTTCTATATATAGATAGCTAATGGTAACAGGGAAGATTTAGTATATAAAGTATGGTTTTAAGTTACCAACTTTCAGCATACTTGACAAAAACTTGACCTTTATAAAGAAAAAGATTAAGCTGCAGGACATGAGGTTTTGTAGAAGAATGAAAATTAGTTAAGGAATTTGCACAACCAATATCAACGACAGGCTGTTATTGCCATGTTACACTATAGTGCATAATCACCATACATGGTTGGATTTCAGTTAGTATCTTGCCTTCATATAACTGGACAACATGTATTTTATGTGACCAAAAGCAAGATGAAATTATACCTTTTTTGTGCTTACATATAAATAGCTCACAAACATCTAAATAGACACAACCACCAAGTAACAGTGAAATGAAAAACACTGAGTAAGACATTGTAACAGCATTATTGACATTGCATTTTTTGCTGAAGCACGCACTGCACTCCAGAGATTTTCCATTTAAAGAATCCTGTACTCACGTTATGTTTGTTGTTATAGGTTAGAGTCACACTTTATACACGGCACTACTGACTACAGGTTTAAAAACTTTAAAAAAATACAGTATCCATTTTTACATTTAGTCATTAAAACCTGAGGACATTACTCACTCGAGGTCCTGGTGGGCCCCTGGGCCCCTGTGGTCCTCTCACTCCCAAAGCCCCCTGCAGAAAAAAAAAATCATACATATTCTACCGTTCACTTACAAATGTATACTGAACTATGCTTGTATTCTCTGATGACATAACTAATTTTACATAATCCTGAACCTCTGAAGAACAGAAAAAACTGGCACTTATTCTTCCACAAAATGTTTTAACAGTGTAATGCATATTAATGTTCCTCTTCAAAGCAGTAGACACAGCTAAACATTTATTAAAATCATTATTCGAGTCAGTCAAGATAGTACTCACTGGGGGTCCAACATTTCCAGGCTCACCCAGATGGCCTCCAGGCCCTGGTGGACCCTTGTTGAAAAGGATAAGATGGGTATCAATCAAAATACCAATCCGTTCTCTCCTCAGTATCCTAATAATAGTATGGATGATATCATTTTCATTTGTGATTTCATTTCAAATAGTGGGACAGTGGAACACATACTTACAGGTGGTCCATCATCTCCAGCACCCTTTAGAAGAGAAAACAAAAAAAAAACAGCAACAATGTTCTTGAAACATAAAGATTAGACAAAAAACAAGTACTCACAGCATCAACATACAGAGCACATTTAGGGTCATGACAATATTGCCAATTTTTAATGATATAATTGGTTTTCTTACGCCATAGTTTGAGGCTGTAAGTTTTTAGGATATATGTCTACATAACTGCATTTGCAAACTGGTGCAAAACAGCAGTTTTTGGCACAGACACACCTAGGTTGTGTTTTTCAATAATAGCTACAGTACTGACATAATAAATGGTGTTGTTCATTTTGAAAAAGGTATAAAGTAATCTATACAGTATGGTCATGTACAGCAATTCAAATATCCCATGTGTATTATAATAGCAAAAATAAAGTAATGCCCTTTAATTAATAAATGCATTTTTTATCTTTATGACAAAAAGACTTTTACGATGCACGTTACTAAACGTTTGCTAAATACATTATACTTACTGCTGCTCCTCGTGGCCCAGGTTTCCCTAGTTCACCCTGATGAACAAAAAACCTTGTTAGTTCTTCATATTCACAGGCCACCTCATCAAAGTCAGCACATGCAGAGAACATAATATTTCAGCTGACCTTTATTTTTTCATACACTACCCTTGATTCCAAATGGAGACTCATAATTAGCGAATTAGAAACCTTCTGCTGCTGACCTTATGACTGAGCTGTAGAATGATTTAGAGCAAAGTCTTAGCACTGCCAAAGAATGATCAACTTAATGGGAACTAATGCAGGAGTCTGGCTCCCCACAAAGACAACTAAGTTGGGGGTAGCCATCCAGTGTGCCAGAATATTGCTGGTTTAAGATTTTACAGTCATGAGGAATTGTTTTGCAGGATGCAAGAACCAGTGGAATACCACTATATTAGACAACAGCTTTTTATGCTCAGGATAAATAGTTTTCAACAGGGAACAGAGAAAAAGTGTGAGTACTCACTTTCTGTCCAGGGGGACCATCGGGCCCAGCATCTCCTACAGGTCCAATCAAACCCTAAATGAGAAAAAAAGAACTATTTCAGTTAAATGGGACTATTAACCCATACCTTATATTGTGAATTTTGTATTAACATCAAAGGGGAAGCTACAGTAGCATTACTACTCTTTTTAAAATACATAAATTCCCTGCACTGTTACCTTTGACCACGATACTTGCTTTGAATTACTACACAAAAAAATTATACTGCTCTATAAAGGGATAAACCATTAGGGTTGGGGTCAGTAGCTTAGTATGATGTACAAACCTTGATGTATGAGATAAAAGAATAAATTGTAATAGAATCAGTCAACCTATAAAATCACAATTTATGAAGAGCAATGTGCATAAATGTGCACTTGAAAGTATTGAGAACTATTTACTTGGTAATTACAGCTACAAACAAAAATAAGCATTCATATTTTTACTTGTGAGTTGTGTTGCAGATCTACTCATATAAGGACATGTACAGTTTTACATTATATTTTGGAATAGTACGCTGTGGTGGAACTGTGCATTTGTGTGAACTGGGGCTTGAGTACATGGGGTGGGGCCAGTGCACATGTAGGCTGTCCCAGTTTACTTACTTTAAGGAATTGTCTACAAACTCAGCTACTAAAAAACAGCAGCCCCTGCTACACAGGAGATAATCAACAGGAGAAAATAATCCTGCTAACAATACACTAATATAGCACATGTAACTTTAGTGTTAATATCAAAACTGGTATGGTTATCTATCGACTGACATCTTGTTTGATTTCATTTTTGAAGCTAGCTGCATGTCGTCTTCTATAATTTATAATGGATTAACATTAAAAAACAATACAACTCAGGGTACCCGGTCTGTGAAAATTTAATTTGCAGATGAACAAATAATTATGTATTATGTTATAATAATGCCTTGAATATTCACTGCTTGTATCCTAAAATCCTACCACCCAGTCGCAATGAGAAATATCAATTACTAGCTCACTCTAGTTCCACTCTGGACTGCAGCTGTTTGGGGTTAGTACTGTTTGTTTTGCTCAGACAAAAATCCTCAAGAAACTCCCAAGCATTCCCCAAATCCTACTTTTAACATCCTGTGTGTTTATATGATTCGTCTGCAACTCACAGAAACCTTAGTCCGAAAAAGGTGAGTTTTGACAGATAAAATGAAAAAATTCTATTCACAGCAGCTTCCCATATATATATAATGTACCATACAGACATAGTGTGATCAGTACAAAACAATAAAACACTTACATCAGCACCGGGCATCCCTGGCAATCCAGAAGAACCAGGTTTACCAGTATCCCCATCTGAGCCCTACAATTACATGATGAAGAGCAATACATCAGGAAATGACATGCAAATCTGCTGATTATGTTTAAGATTGTGTTTGATAAACTCACAGGAGGACCATCAGGACCATCAGGACCCCTCTCGCCCTTAGAGGAAACAGGCAGAGAAAAGCTTGAAATAGTATTTAATTAAACACAATTAAACCTGATACTGAGCTTTCTACCACCTGATGAACCATCCGTTTGCATGCTACAGGCATGTTCAGTTTTGTGGGGTGTATATATGGAAATTCATCATTTTTCTATGTCTAAGTATGTGTCTTATTACGTCATTTGTTTCTGCACCGTAAATTAATTCCTTTTTTGAGTGTATTGTAAATTGTTGCAATTGTATAAGTATTTATTATAATAAGATTGAGGGAACAGCTGTACACGTTCAAGAGAAATCTGAGTTTTGATGTGGAAAGATGTGGAAAAATCAAAGGACTGCTTACAGATATACCATCTACTCCAGGAACTCCTGGGGGACCAGGGGAGCCTCTCTGTGGAACAACATTTGGTTGTGTTATAGAAGTATTAACCTGGTTTTTGTATTCACTATGTGTGTAATTGCTAACTAAAAATTTTAAATTAGCCAGATAAACATGACAAATCTGGACAAACAAGTGTGGAAACGCAGCTTCATTTTCTACTGTTGCACAGTTTTTTCTCCAGTGTTCTTTAGCCCCTGTTAAAACCACTTAATATGACCCAGATTAACTCTGAACACAACATTTGAGCTACACTTTACAAATTAAGTTAGAATTTCATAACTTCTACAGATGTATGCACATCTTCCATTCTTTTTTTCTGCGCCATGTCTTAATCACTGAATTTGTGTGTACAGGTGGTATATAACATATTAAATAGCTGTTATACCATTCAGTGATTTTGGTTTAAATATAATGTTCAACTTCAACCTCCAGAGTCCGAAGAAAAGAATTGGGAAACGTGAAACTCACCTGGGCCGAGCAAAGGAGAACAGTGTGTAGAAGAAGGAGCAGAAGCGGCCGACAAGTGGCACCGCTGGCCATGATCTCCCCGTGGAAGGCAGAACGCAAAAGATCCCTTAGTCCTGTTGTAAAGCCGGGCTAAGGAACCCCCAGGGAGGAGAAAGGAAAAGACCCACTGTAGGAGTCCCCACTTCATGTTTATTCCTGGACAATCGCGAGGGAGGAGCGCGCGGTGGGAGGAGCAACAATGGTGTGTCTTTACACTTTGACATGGTCTTGTGGGAAGTTCATGTTTACGCATTTGTCTCGGATTTAATGCCTGCTCAAAAGTCTAGACATTATAGATTATTTTTTTCTGTCATTCCACACCAATTAACTAGAAAAAAACTGATATTGTTTTGAGGTATGAAAATCACTGCACACCTTGCGTTGCCAAAGCTATTTATTGGCATATTTTTCCAAGTAAATTTTGAGTTTTAAACAATGAAGGTTTATGCGGCAGTGAATTACTGCTCAATCATACTATATCAGCTTAAGCACCTCGAACTCGGGTACTATAGCAGAAGTGGGATTCTAACCAAGAACATTCTCGTTCTACGGCAACCTGATCAGATCACTTCTCCACCTGCTGCCAGACGCTTGCAGACAGTGAGGATTTAAACGTTGGATCATTACTGATAGCGTTTAAATGACATCATAAAATTTTTGTTGCGTTCAGAATATAATACGAAGCCCCACGAACAAAGGCACATGCATAAATGTATTGATTATTATGTCATTAATGAACTGTGCACAGACATAACAGGGCTGCAGCTAAAGCTAGTGATGTAGGTGATGATTAAGAAACTAATGGTTCAGAAAGTGGTGATTAAGAAGCTGAGCTTGTAAACGAGATGAGACCACTGAAGTGGACTGAGTCTTGAATTCTTCACCAAAGAGTGTTAAATTCCAGTTCATACATGTGCATTTTTGGGCAGAAAACTGTAATAGGCTGCAATCTGTATTAAGTTAAAGTAGTTTGAAATTTTCAAAACATTAAAATCATCCATTGACAAGCTGTGTCATTCATATAGGCATTAGATGCGGAGTGGACTGAGACCAGGTGGGCAGACATAACGTACACTAACTGACCTAGGAACTCCTCACACAGATGTCACTAGCTGAACCAGAGCCTTAGTGTGAAATACCACACACACCTATAGAGACCTTGAGCTGGCAGATTTGGAAACAAAACATCTCTCACTGAAATATTTCTTTTGAAAGACCTAAAATAGATCAACTTTATGGCTGACTCTGCCCCTCAGTACTTTTTCTTGTTTTATTTTATTTCAGTACATTATTTATTTTTATTTAGAGTTCAAGTTCCTTTAACAAAACCCACCTAAGTAATAAAATAGTTCAATAGATGCACAGCATTCCGAGTTATTTTAAAATTATAAAAAATTGTATGTAATATTTATATGCATTGCTAATGTAGAGGTAAATTTATCCAAAGAACTGCATTTTATTTACTGTAAAAATCTAGAGATAATTCTGTCCTATAATATTGGTGCTCATAATCCATGCTTCTCCAAGGCGATAAAAGGTACATAAATGATCAATAAGTTAAATGATGGCATATCAAATTTAATATTTAGAATAAATACATTAATAACAATAGATCAGTAATTCTCATTTTCCCAATTCTGAAATTCAAGTAATCAAAAATGACAGTTTAAAATGTGTATATGTTAAAGACAAACAGCTTGTCATGATGCATTTTATTTTTGTCTGCCACAGTTGAAAAAAAGAAAAAAATTACTTAAAGTACAGTCTTTAAATTTTTAAGGAGCTAGTTGTCTTTTCCAGGATTAAATTGCTAATCCAGCCATGGCCTTATGTCCCAGAACAGTGTGTTATACCAAGTGGAATAAATAATTAGCTCAGAAAACAAAAAAAACATACAAACCTTAAACAATGCACATTCAGTGAAAATTTGTTTGAAATAATCAAGTAGCAGCTTATTTACTGGTATGACTAGACTGTTAACATAGATACAACTGAGCTTATTAAGCCCTGGAAGGTGAAAGCGAACAGTTAAATATTGCCACAATAGGACAAACATGTCTCCACAAAATCTTTTTATTATTATTAGAGTTTTGCTAACAATGGAGCTACACTAGTGTTACAGGTATTATAGCCTTAGAAAAAGGGAAGGGCGCCATGAACAGCCATTGTCCTGGATAGACAACTGCCTGCAAGGTAAATTATGAATACTTGGTAGATCAAAATATGCAGTTAAGAAGCTTCAGGAAGTTAAAACAGCCAGAACTATTCAGACCAATTAGTAGTTCAAAATTTTATGAAAATAAAATTACAGATCTGGAACTTCAAGGTCCAACCAAAACAAGCAAAGTATTCCATTGTCTTTAGGGTGTCCGTAGTTTATATTCAGTATTATGACTTGTAATTGATCCATTTGAACTGATTTTGATATCTGCAGTATTGCTGGTCAAGGCTCCTTGGGCAATATAAAGTGTTATCATACTGTGTTATCCATTAGTTAATGTCATATTTGTGATCAAAACATCCAGATCAGACACACTGACATTTCTTCATACTTTAAATGGTTCTGTTTTTATTGTGTTGGTGTTAACATGTCAAGCATACTGAGTATAATAACATTTAAAAGGACTGTACAGATGTTAATACAACAACGGCTTGAGGTAATCTGAGTCATGCATCAAAATGCAATTGCATGAATTGCAAAATTACACATCAAAAGACTAAATTATATGTGACTTAACATACTGTTTCCTTGTGGGATCTGTTACAAGATCTCCTTTTTGGATCATGTTTCAGTACCAAGGACAGTGATAGTACTGCACATGACCAGCAGATGACAATACGACCTTAAAAATTCCCATATCCCCACCCTGTTGACCAGTTAACAGGCACAAATTTACCTGTATGGTGGCGTTAAATATGACCAGTGCATTCTATACTCCTGCTGGAGACAATGGTGTTAGTCTAAATACCCTCTGACTGTCCCATGTTTGGAATTCACATTGAGGTGAAAACTTGGATCTCACGTGAAAAATACAGAGGACCTGAGAAGTTATGATTTGTTTAAGCACGTTCCACTTGACTATGAGCAGCGTGTGTTGACAGTGCTAACGATATTTATACTAAATGCACCACTTTAAAGGTCATCAATTTGATGATTATATTATCTGCTTTTATTATTATTTACCTTTCCACTTTCTAACCCAGGCAATGGATAATTCACTTGTATGTTAAAACTTAAAACAACACAAAGCCCCCTGTTTTGAAGACACATTACAAATTGCTGATTACTCAAACTAAAATTTGTTTCAAATAACATTTAAAAATCAATATCAGTTGAAATAAAGGTTTAGTCAATCTGTTGCCTGATTTCTCTGGGCTGAGCATCATTGAGACCCTTGACAAGAAAAGCAGCGATTGATAAAGGGTGAATGAATAAATCAATGAATGAAAACCCTCCTTGTGTAGAATACAGCTCAGCTGTGGTGTTAAACTGTGTCTTCTCTTTTTGTTAAACAGTCATCAATTCATTTGGCTTCTTCAGAGCTAAAGTTTCGTTAATACCTTTGACTGAACGACATCCTGACCAGAATAACAGCATTTTTTATTTCGCTGGAAGCCCCATGCACTTGTGATGCCCCCTCAGCCTGAGTGATGTGCGTGTGTGTCCATATTGTAGATATGTAATTGTGAAACGAGCACCACTTTGCTCAATTAAAAGTTCAGCTATAAGAAAGACCTGTATACAAATGCGTCTGCTGGCGGCGGTATGAAACACTGTGTACTGTAGTTATCAATAACAGTCAAGTTTTCTGAAACGAAACATTCTACCGATGACAGTCCGTGAGAACCGGAAGTACCCCGCCATTACGTGCGTACAGAAAGAAGAATGGGAGGAGGCATCAGGAATTCGACTCCGCCTATTCCAGTACGTACGAACGCGCTCCGAGGTTAAAAGGCACGCTCTGACGCCATAGCCATCATGGAATCTCGGCGACTGCTGCTGGTTCGGGCGCAGCAGCAAATGGTGTCGGTTGCTTTGAACGCAAAGGGTGATTATTATTATTTTTTTTTACGGGGTTCAGTTTGTGTAGTTTATGAAAAGTCCCGTGGCGCGACTAGCATTCGCTAGCCGAGGCCTGCACAACACCAGGAAAGGTTAGAAGAACAGGATTTAAAAGGAATTCTTCAGGTTTTGCCGTTGAGGAAGCGGAACGGGCGCAGTCTATCTCCAGCGCGTCCAGCCCAGAGTGTCGGCCCTGTTCGCCCGCCAGGTACGGCTGGCTTCTCCGTCACAACGACTCAGTTGCACAGCTGCCTGGCTGGGCTAGCGCGTTAGCTGCTGCCGCCGCCTTATCAAAGCGCTCGTCGCCTCTTGGCCTTTAGTCGGACGAGTTTAACAACCTGTAGGGAGCGGAGAATTGAGGGGAACAAAAAAATCATTTTCTACGCTTTCAGAATGAGAACGTGAGCCGTGCCCTGCCAAGCGGCGAATCGACCGCCGACACTTCATGCTTGTTGTTGATGATGATGATGATGATGATGATGANTCTACGCTTTCAGAATGAGAACGTGAGCCGTGCCCTGCCAAGCGGCGAATCGACCGCCGACACTTCATGCTTGTTGATGATGATGATGATGATGATGATGATGGTGGTGGTGGTGGTGATGATGATACATTTCTTTTTGATCTTCTTAAACCGAAGAGTCAGCGTCAGGAGAGTTGCTGCCAATGGGTTCCCACCTGTAAAGTCCTGTCTGGAATAATCATTTTTTTACCAACTTTCGGTAACTTAACTTCATTTTGGTGCAGTGTAGTACTTTTATTTGTGTATTTTATTTTACAAACTCTATGTGGCCAATACGGCGTAAGTGGGTAAATATTTAATAGTATATTTAATATAATATGCCAGCAGCATGCCCATAGCCTGCGGTCCCTTACAGGACAGCGGTTTGTTTTTGTACAACAGTACAGCTGTTAACCGTGGTAAAAACGGCGTGCAAGTACAGTATGCCAGTGATGTGCTTTATGAAGTCACAGTGGTACAGTTGAAGGCATAATGTTTCAAATATGGGAGAGAAACGTTCCATTTCTTAGTTTTTGATGTTACAAACATTAGTTTGTTGTTTCTTGTTGCTCTAAAATCCATGTGTGTAGTGTTGATGTAGATATTCTGTGATACAGAAATGTGCTATCCGTTCCCTGCTACCAAACGGCATTTGTTTGAGACTTATAGTGGTAAACTAAGAGCCCAATGTCTTTTGGTAAGCTGGTAGTGCAGAAGTTAGCGCTGAGACTTGACCGTTGGTTTGAATTCCAAATCCTGCTGTTGTAACAACTGATCAAAGTACTTTACCCTGAATTACTCCATCAAAAGTACACAATACATCTGTTCCTCATAAAAGGGGATTTGTTCCATGAATGCATTCTGTTAGGTGAATTCCCATTGTGAGGGAATTAATTGTCTCATCTGTAAGTATCTCGATAGGTTCTAGAATGAAAAATGACTTAAACAGCACATAACAGATAAATTAAATGTCAGTGATAACACCATATTTTATAATATTGGTCCAAAAACTACTTAAATAACTAAATTGCTTTTCTAGTGCTGGGTTATGATGGCCTGGACCTAAGGCTAGGTACATGTTGAATGGAGACATTTAAGTTAGCTGATGGATGTTTATACAATTTCACAAGATTACTCCCCATGTTGTTCACTCTGCATTACTTGATGACACCTTGCTGGTAAAGGTGCTGCCTGGGCCCCACAGGTAGTGTAGTTAGGGTGGCTGTTTTGTGCTAGAGGAACCCAGGTTCAAGCCCCCCCCCCTCCAGCTGAAGCTGAAAACTAAGGTTAGCTTGCCCCAGTAAAAATTATCCTTACGATAACTGTAAGTAACTTGACCCCTGAATGTTGCTTTCGAGAAAATCGTCTAAGTGAATCAATGATGGTACCGAACCAGCTGTGTCAGTTATTAAATTAGAATAAATGGTTGATTTGAGTGTAATGGTGTGATGGGTAGTTCTCCCATGTTTTGCCAGCTTGACTTTCACAATTGACTTTCATAGGTGTCTGAATTTTTGTGGTTTTCTGAAATCCTCCTGTGTTTATTTAATGTTTTCTTTATGTTGAACGATTACGACCAAGAACAGAAGAATTACTTTTAGTATGTAAGGTTTAGATGTGTATGTGTCGTACTGTCTGTTGTGTCTTTGTCGAGATTGCATGAAGGACATGTATGGAAGTAGAATGTTGTCACTAGAAAAATGCTATTGTGCATAATAGGCCAATTGTATGGGGAAAAGGTATACATTTTTATGAGCTGTTTCAAGGTTTGCTGTATGTATTTTATTTTGTTTATTTATTAATTAATGGAACCCTTTTATAACGGGGCTGAATGTAAAACATAGTAAGCAGCTTTGAAAAAAGCAACAGTTGAATGAACAAATAATTTATTTGCATTTGCAAACTGTAGTGGTGTCATAGTTGGGCTATGAAACTTGTTTAAGGTGGTTGTGCATCACAGGTCAGTGAATGCCGTTTGACATGTCCCCTGATTGTTTTGGCACTCTCCTAGCAAGAAAACAACCTGCCCTTGTCTGATGAACAGCGGGCAAAATACTTAACTAGTGTAGCTAGTCCTAGTCTGCCCAGTGGCCACCTGACTCTAACTTCAGTCTATTTAATGTATTTAAAAAAAAATTTTTTAAAAATGGAAACTTGTCAAACTGCTGGTGTAATTCAGTTTCTTACAAGTTAATAAACTTTTTGGAAGTTTTTGGCAGACATAGTTCTCTCCTTAGGATGGCAATTGCAATGTAATGCATGAAATCTGTAAATTGTATTAAACATTTTTCATGTCTTGATATAAGAAAACAAAAATGGAGGGATTTTGTGTGAAGTTGACATCAAATGTAAAACCTGTTATGTGACTTCTTTACCAGTTTTGAGATCAGTTTTGTTTAACTTTTTATATACTAATGCACAGTAGTAATAGAGTACATTTTGTGGTACTCATTTTTATGTTTCCAGTTATATGCTTCATATTAAGCTGTGCCACATTTAATTAGGCAGATATGATTAACCCCTTGGATTTTGTGGTATTTAAATGATTGCAATGATTATTTGTACAGCACAATCAAATGGTTAGTAACTTTTTTTTTTAATAGACTTTTGTGAATCTTCGGCAATCGCATCCACAGTTTACAAAAATCTTTGCTCATCCCTGCATGTCACATGTGTAGAAGGATGTGCTAATGCTCAAAAGTAAGTTATATAATATACTTTGTTTCATTTCCAGCAATGGATACGATCCAGTTCAAAAGCTGGAAATAGTGTTGCCCTGCAAAAGTAGAAAGCCCTGTCTTGAGTGAATCCAGAAGTAGGTGAGTATCTGGCCACGTGAAGATCTGGGTTGTGTGGACTGGCTGTTGAAAATGACAGACTGCAAGTACAGGATGTCTGTCTGTACTGGTCTTAATGTAGGAACAGGTGCTTTTATTGTCAGCAGTTTCAAGTAGTTTACTGTTTGGCATCTGATACTTAGAAAGTTTCACATTTACATCAGGTATTCAAGGGTACATCAAGGGCACTGCAGCAGCTTTTAAAGTTGGGTACTTTCTCCCTTATGTTGCTTCATATAATAACACCTGTACTGCTGAAAATGACACAGTTTGTAAGTTTTTCACACTATAAAACATGAAAGGAAATCAATGTAAAGGTTTTTAATCTGTGCATAATCAAAAATAACAATGTAAAGGGATGCTGGGTTTTTTTAAAAAGTGCAAAATGAGTGTCCCATTTTAGTAGAGTACAAAGTTGAGTTTAGTAGAGTAAATGTCCCAAGGACCAGACTTCAAAGTAAAGGTGCCCTATTGTTTTGGGTCAGATGATGCTGCTTGCCTGCCTTTGACTTCCTCCTTGGGCAGCAGCCAGCTGAGTTGCTGTGCATTGCAGGACAGCTAAAATCCAGCAACAAAATCTGCACAGATACAAATTTAAAGGATTTTTATAGATTTTCTAGGTTCTGATCACAAATGTTTTCCTTGGGTGGGGGGGACTTGATATAGTTGCCATCTTTAGATTTGTTCAGATCTGATGGTCACAAAAAAACTGAGAAATGAATTGTTTGAATATTATCATTTTTTCAGTCTGTTATGATCATTGTAGTCTGAAGTATCACATGATGACTGGTAATTGTATTGGATTCTTAACCTATATACTAAAATCTGGCCTTGGTCCATTCCATTAAAAATGGAGAAAGCATGGAGCAGTGGGACAGGACCCAGCCAGGGTTTTATTTCTTCATAAAAGTGAAAGACTGTATTTTGCCCAGAGTTGAAAGTTACTCAGTTTGGCCAGTTTACACCCCCCAAAAAGGGAATGAGATATTGGTGTTGTTTTTAATAATTTTAATCGAAGTAATGGCTTATAATGCATATAGCCCATACTGGCTTTTAGACCATGTCGTGCACAATATGACTAAAGATCTCCAAAGACGTCCTTGGCAAACTTATCAGGCTTTGCATCTAAATAGTTCATTAAGTTCCTGTTGTCTCATTATATCTATTGTATTTGAGCCTTTGTTTTGCTTATTTTAATTTTGTGGTTTCTTTCAGTAAAAAGCCTTAAAATGCATCTCGAGGAATCAGTTGCTGGTGTATTACTATTTTTTTTAAAAAAATAAAAATATTAAACCTCTGCCTAAATATGCAGCTTTTTTTGCTGACCCACTGAAAATGTATTAGTAGTCTTATCCTTCTGAGTTATTTTTGTCTTTTTTTAAATATGATCAAACACTACTGGGTCTTCATTAACACTAGGCTGTCCTTCACTTGCAAGATGCTTGACATATGATGGCCCTGTGCTTATGACTGAATAATAATAATAAATAATAGTAATGAAATGGATGAAAATTAAAGAATTATGTCTTTGGGTGGAGTAAAGATTTTTCAGGAATTCTGGTAAGTGGATGAGCATCTTATAAATAGAACATGTGTACATAAACATCTTGGGTACAGTACATGTACAACATAATAGCATCTGCCAGTAGCCGTACCACATGTATTACAACACAGAGTGCTTATACTGTAGATGAGACCTGTTATGAAAATGCATTAAAACAGTGTATGTGCCAGCACCATATGCATATGTGACATTGTAACGTAACAATTGTGTAACGTGAATATCATGCAAGGCTGCATGCTGCCACATGAAGGCATCTTGCTGTCATAATGCACAGAATACTTATGTTCATAATATTTGTTAAAAGCTTATGTAGTTAGGAAGTATACAGTACTGAATTATTTATGGTATTAATGGTAGATTATTCTCTGATCAGAAATCAAACAAAATGGGTCAAAAACATCATATGGTTGAAAATAAGCTACAATATGGACTACACCTGAAAATAATCATGCTCTCACGTACAATCCAACTTGCCACCTGGCCTTCAGTCCCTATTCTGATCATAAGTTAAGTCTGCACTTAACATTCTAAGTGGTTTCATCCATACATCTTGTAAAGGAGTTAAAATAACTGAAGGTTAAAAAAAAACCTGATTGAGTTGAAATGCAATTAGGCCAGTGTATTTCTACCTTTGTTTAGCTTGGTGTATTGTATTTCAGTTGTACTCGTGTGCTGTGAGTCATGGCATTTCACCCTCCCTGCATCCTACTTAGTCCTTCTGCCAATCAAATTCCAGGGGGGGTGGAAGTGATATTTAGAGGTGAAGTCGATCTGACACCTCTTGTTGGAGGGGAAAAGGCCAGCGTTAGGCTCAAGAAGGTCACTAACGGAAAATGAGTGCCCATAATGCTCGACTGACCCATTTCATCCTCTGAATAATGTCTACTAAAGGAGGTTTTGGTTACGAGACACAACCGGAATGTGTGTTCAGCTCAAGCTTTGTTGGATACGTGGTACTGACCAAGCCCCCCCCGCCCCCTGCAGGTATGAAGTGGATAGTGTGAGTTAACGGGGCAGCCCTTCCACTTCTGAATCCCAACATGAGTGAGGTCCAGGCTACAGTTGAGTTCTCCGTGGAGCTTCTCAAGTTTTATAATGTTGACCTCTTCCAGAGAGGGTGAGTCTTCTTCACTTTTTTTATTTCAAAGATCATATCTGCTTTGGAATATGGCCCATTTAGTTATTTCTGTGTGCTAATAGAATGACAAATGAAAGCTGTATTTACCTTACTTGTACTCTTAATTATGTGGTTAGAAGAAAAAAAATTCTCACGGAGATTGTATGGTTCACTTTGGGGACTGCTGGAAAGGGTGATTTGACATCCCTTAATCTGCTATGGTATACTTCCTTAAACAACCAAGAAAGGTTCAAAGTGACAGTCAAACAAAATCGCTGTAAAATGGAGTTCTGTCATGCTCTCTTAAGTCACAAAAACATTTGCTTTACCTACCTTGAACATCATCAGGTAAATGTTAGTTGACCTTCTTTTTATTAATTTCTCTTAGTAACAAGACATTTCTCCAGTAGAAGATTCAGTATGAAATCCTTGGTCTGCCTGATTATTTTTGCTTGTTTGTTTTTTGTATGTTTGGCCCAAAGATAATGTCCATCTTTACTTACATTTTAATCAAGATTAATTACTGTTCCAAGGTGGCAATACTTGGGCCAAAAGTATCCTGTTGCAGGGGATCCCCAACTTGCAGTATGTGATTTATAAATTTCCTATCAACCTTGTATTTTTGACTCCTGACATTTGGTCTGAGTTGGTGTTTGGGTGTCTAGCAGCAGTTGTGATTTATGTAACTTTTTTTTTATTTACAGAATTTACTTTTTGTGATTCCTTTCAAGTTACTTATTTACAATAACCAGCAAGCAAAAGAGTGCTCTGGTGCAGAAAAGAAAAAGATGAAAGAAATGAAACTGAAAATAAGTGCTGCATGAAAATATTATCCTGTGCTGAATTTATATTACTCTGTATTAGTACTATTTTTAACATGAATGTTTAAAATGGGTGGAAAAATATGAGCCCCATTATACATCATAGCATACATATATATAGTCACTGTTTTATATAATTATGGTTTATATAATACAGTACAAGATTTACAACTTAGCAAAAGGTCTTTGGAACCAAACCCCCTCATAATTTAAGCACTAACTGTACACTCACAGTATGAGTTGCAGCAATGTAGAGGATTAATTGAATACTTCTGTTACTTGAACGGCAGTCATTTCTCTTAAGGTAAAATTAGTCTTCATTCTACTTGTATTTAATTTCTGTTCACTTGTAACTGTTTTGCCTGCACCAGCCAATCATAGTTGATACTATGAATTGATATTTAAGAAGATCAACGTTGCGTGGTCAGCTTTGGAGTTTACGAATCATTCTGATTCTGGCTGGTATGTTGCATACTGTAGTTTAATTTTAAGCATGCTCAGTTTCAGCACTGAAGTCATGCAAATAATGCCTGGCAAGTCCCAGCAAACGTTTGCATTTGAACTGTTGCTTGTTTTACTTGTGTAAAATTGTGACTGATAATATTAAGACCTTAGTTTAGAAATTGGCTTTGTAAATGTAAAAGCCATTGTGCCCTCCAAAAACCTTAATGCAAGGTATTTCCCCCTGTACTTTCCTGTACAGTTAATTTTCACACATGCTACCCAGTTATGCTGCTCATTCCTAGTTGCATGTTTTGGGGGAGGTTGTGAAGTATACAGTACTGAATTATGGTATTGATGGTAGATTATACTGTGACCAGAAGTGAAACATCATATGGTATTGCTGCTGGCAGATGTTATTGTTATTTTGTGTCGTACAATTCCAGCAGAATTCTGCCTACACTTGTGTTTTTAAACAAATCAACAAAGCCACAAAAACATGAGCAGATTGATTTCCCTTTCTCAAATGCAGTGGGATTCCTACATCTGCTGAACTGCTGATTGGTTCGATTAAGGACATCTCCCTACTTGGCCAAGCTGAAACTGTACAGTCATTGTTGGGATATGTTTTCTTGGACTGTTAGATACTGGATGAGGATCCCCCCCACCTCCTTGCTCCGTGAGCCACTTCCTGCCACACGCAATCTGAAGTGGAGGCAGAAGTATGACAGCTCTTTGTTAGGCCCTGTTTCCTGCTGTTCCTGGCAATCAAGTGTCACAAATGCTGTCTTTCCCATGCTCTGTCTGGTTTTCTTACTAAAATGGATTCTACAATAACTTTTGAGGGGTTTAAATATGAACAGTCACTACAGCTACAGTTTTTCTGCAGAGGTGATGCAATACAAACTTGAGGTGTTCTCATATGACTGTTTCAGCTGCAGCTTTCTATTGCACATAATTGCTCAGATGCAAAAATGGAATGTGTTAAGCATATCAGCTTGCCAGCATTCTCCAATTTTTAACAGTGCAGTAAGTATGAAAGAAATAATGCAATCTGAACTTGTATTGTAGCTTGGGGCTGTAGCTGTTGCCTAGTGTCTGCCTGGAACCACAACTGTAACATATCTTGCTTTGCTTGTGTGCTCCTTGACAAGCAGATGTTGCATTTCCTGCATTCTGTTCTGTGTCAAGGAGGGAAGTAGAAGCTAGGTTTATGTTAAGTTCTTGAACCACACTGTGTAAGTTTATGGCTGTTTATGTACCCTCCCAAACTGCATAGTCAAAACCCTTCTGGACAAGACCACTTCATTCTGTTCTATCTAATCTATAGCTCTTTTTACTCACTATAAACACTCACGACAGTATGTTACTGTAAAGAGGATGCCCAAAACATGGAAATTATGTGTTTTGTTCCCCAAACCAATGGAAAAAATTGGGCATTTAATGGTGTGGGAAGCATCAGTTACACTCTGGGAAATGAAGGATAGCAGGTGGAGAGCCATCTTGTTTCTATTCTGTTTGAGTGATGGAGGGGCACTCCTAAGTAGTTTGGTAGCAGGAAGCCCAATTAAGACTGCATCCAAGGGCACGGTCATTTAGGTGCTGAGAACACTCCACGCCACCCTTGCGGCTTGCTAAATCTATTAGCACACTCAACTGAGACAGTTGGAACTGATACAGTGACCATTCTTTAACTATTAATGAACTGGCACAGATGATGGAAGCAGTTCTCACCTATGATGTATTTTTGCTCAATTTATATGAAACCGACAAATTAATGTCACTTGTTGCTTAAATCATAATTGCAGGGAATGGGGGGTTAACTTGAGGGTTTTGTTGTGAAAGGTTGATGCCTCTTGTATTTAAGTGTAAATTATTTGTAACTGGTTACTAATTGGTAAACTACATTTGCTAGGCAGTGGTTCTGATGAGGGGAAATAAGATTGTAATGGTTGTTGTCACAGTGCAGCAGAAACTGCTGTTGAGGTACAGCAGCAATATAAGATCTATAGTTTCTCCTTTAGGTAATGTTGCTGAAAATTTCACTCGTGTTTTCATGTGTCCTGACAGGTGGGACTTACAGGCCATCTTTATGTCCACAGGTTTTATCAGATCCGGGGCAGCCTGAAAGTGCCGCAGCGGTACCCACACAAGGTGGAGGCCAGCCTGCTGCGACCAACAGGTCAGTCTGCCTTCTGCTGTCCATGACTCCTTGCAGACGCAAGTCCTCTCTTACTCCAGTGGGACATGGAGACATCTGTCACTTTGCATTTCTTGTGATGTGGGATACAATCAGAGGAACTATTTTTCCTTTAATTTTGTCTAGTGGATGACATAGTTGAATGTCTTTACATGCATAAAGCTGATGTTGCACAATTTTATGATGGTAAAAGTGAATTGATAACTTCTACATCTGCTTGCTTGTGCAAGTAATGGTGAACAAGCAGATGGCATGTTTTTTCCCTCTTTGTTTTAAGATTAATAAGAGTAAGTTATAAAACTGTTTTCTGTTCTAGTTTCAGAAATATTTTTATGGTTTGTTTATATAACGTTAATAGGCAAGAAGTTTCTCTGTCTTTTTCTCTTACTCACTCGCATAAATAGGGGAAGCCAGCTGAGTGACTGAGAATGTCATCTGAGTATACCAACATTTCTGGAGATGGATATATAAAGTGATACAATGAATTGTGTGCCTGCTTGCTATTCTCTCAATTTGTAAATGTGTCAAATCTAATGTCTGATTCTATTACTTGCAGTTTTATGTTGATCTTGTGACAACTACAAAAGCTTTAATTTATAATCAGGGTCTTCTGTTCACTGCTTACACTTCAGTGACACAAAAGAGTAGGACTGAATTTTGACTTGCTAAATTTTCTGCTTCATGCATCAACACTTGTAATAAAATGCCTTGTGCATTATGCATTTAACTTTCAGTTTTGTCCCAGAAACTGATTTTGATGAATGGAAAGTTTGTATTTAGAATGCTATTTGGCAAGACTTTTCTGTTTTGGAAGCCATTTAATGAAATTATACCTGATTGAATTCAGTTTTTTGTACACACTTTGTTGGGCTTTCTTGCCACTCCTTCCATGTGCCCCAATTTTCTGAACACCCCCCCCCCAGAGAATTCTTCATTTGAGCTGTTTTACCTGCATTGTATGAATATTTCTGTTTCTAATGGTTTTACTTGTATCAGGACATGTCCATTGTATACCATAACAACTGACACAACAGTATGCAAAATAGTCATGATGTGGAATAGCCTGTAATTGTTCATAATAGACAGACTAATGCAGCAGGTGTCTGTCGTTAGCGTTACTCTTTCTAAAATATGCAATGGGCCTTTGTTGTGGCTCCTTGCGGTTTTGTTGCTGAGCTACACACACAATACACATTTACCTCGCAGTTTGCCATTGTGGGGTAGAATCCTGTGGGAGTAGGTGCATAAAAATGTGGAAACAATTCTGTTTTCTCAGGGTTAGTGTTTGACTGTGTATGGATGCATTATGAACTAACATTAATTTATTGGATTTCACTGCACTGATCAGCAAAAACTTACGGTAAAAGACATTCTTTTAATTTCCTCTTCAAATTGGAAGTTTCAGTTAAGACAGCTGATTTGCATATTTCATTTCTTCTCTCAAGCAGTGATGCCATAAGGAAGTTCTATGTTACTTTTCCATTTGTGGCTGTAACTGCAAGTAAACCACTTCTAATGTTGCAGGCTCTGTATGTATCACAAAGAGCATTGTTCTCCAGGCTGCAAAGAAGCATGGTAGATGCAGTTCATTCCTGCACCAGACTAAATACTGGGCTAAAGGTTTTAAAACACCTTTTGTAATGTTCACTCAATGCAGTTTGAAACTGGGGTGTAGGAGCGATATGAGAAATTACTCTTTATACAATCCAACAATAAACTCAAGTCCCTAAACTCACTTCTTCAATTTTCAATCATCTGTTCCCCTTTTTCTGTTTGGAACATGCCTTTTATGCAATAGCTAAATTTGACAAATGTTGATATGTTACGCTATAATTCTTTGTTTATAACACTTATAACTAACACTTGTTTAACTAATTTGTGTTCCATTGGTTCAATCAAATTATGTTCATGTAGCCAATTTTCTATAAACTGACTTGGTATAGAGTTTGTATACTAAGCTCTTTAGTCATTAACCCATTTATACCCAGTTGATTAATGAGTGGTACTGTAGGAGTAGGGACACAAATCCAGGTCTTTTGACTGCAGCCATCATCGGTTGTTACAGGTCTGCACTGTCACTGCCTTTAAAAAAAAAGATACAACTGACAAGCTGGTTGTTACTCTCCCATCTGTCACAGTATATTGGCTGTGTCCTGTGCCCTGAAATCAGCATTTTGTCTGACTTTGTCACAGGTTCTGACCTTGCCTTCCCTGCCACTGTCCACAATGATACAGCTTGCAGCAAAACGTTTCAAATTCTTTATAAGAACGAAGAGATTGTTGTCAATGATGTCCTCATCTTCAAAGTTAAGCTGCTGCTGGATGAAAAGAAGGTATGAGCAAACAACTTCTCATTAACTAAACATTGGGGGACTGATTTGTATAAAAATATGGAAAGTTTAATTTTGTGTGTTTATAATACCTGGACATGATGATTTTTGGATACAAAAGCATTACTGCATTTTAAGTCAAGTTAAAAAAGTAAAAATTACACTTGTTGGATTTTCTTTGAGGCATTCAGTTAACAAGCAATTCCCAGAGATGTGAGACACAAGTGATGCTTTGCTTTTAGACTGCCCAATATGTCTGACACAAGTATTACAGTAGTGTACTAAGTTTTAAGTGGTATTTTCATTGCATTTGACATGAATTAAATTGCCACTTACTTGGAAAAAATGGTTATCCACAATCTAATTTTTATATTGTTAAGATTAGCATTTCAGTAATTGTGTTTCTTCAGGTTGAAGAATCCTTAAATGAAATGGACTTTCAGTTATCCTTAGACCTCCACTTCACAGATGGAGATTACTCGTAAGTATTCTGTAATAAAGATGGTATATGCTGTTTGTTAGCCTTGGAAAAAATTTTTAGAAAACTCAACCAGTCCAGGAGCCATTGACAAATGGGAGGTATACTTGTAATTTATACAGCATCTTAGAGTCTTTAGATGTTACAGAAAGGTATAGTGCTGCCTCTCAATGCCTGGACGGTAAATTTGAATGTGGGTTTAATTCCCCCGTTCAGTCCTCATGTTCTCCCTTCATTTGTGTGGGTTTTCTCGCAATATTCTGATTTCCACCCTCAGTCTAAAGAAGAGCATTGGTTACTCTAAATTGCCGTGTGTGTGTGTGTGTGTGTGTGTGTGTGTGTGTGTGTGTGTGTGTGTGTGTGTGTGTGTGTGTGTGTGTTGCATGATTGAATGTAGGGTTTTCAGTGTATCTAGCATAAAAAGCCATCTTGGATAAAGGTATCAGCTAAATGCTATAAAGTAATTACAGTAAGTTGCTTTGGAGAAAAGCACAGAACATATGGGAATACACAGTTTACCCATTTATACAGCTGATTAGTTTTTACAGAGCAGTTCAGGGGTCAAGGGTACTACAGTAGGAGGTAGGACTGAAATTCAGGCCTTTTGTGTACAAGGGGGTTGCATTTACCACTATGGCAGGATTTGAAGTTAAGGCTATCTGTGTGTGACTCAGTTTTGTGTTCTCTTGTGAATTTCCAGGCTGGAGGACTTGAGCTCCATGCAGAACATCAGTAGCCGTACACTTAAATTGCACTTTAACCTGCATCGGGGCATCCACCATAATGTCAACGTGATGTTTGACTACTTTCACTTGTCAGTCATCTCTGTATCAGTCCATGGCTCCCTGGTTGCACTGCATCAGCCCTTGATAAGGTCAGTTGGCCACATCTGCCCATTATCAATTGGTATTTGAGTGAAGCTAAAATGCCGGTTTGGTACATTTTCAGGTTTTACCTGCAGCTCATGGCTTGCAGTTGCAATATGTAGATCAGTTTAATCAAAGATGACCTCATACAGATATCACACCATATCAATCCCATTTAACCCAGTTTCCCCCGGCCTGTGAAGAGCACCTGGCTGAACCGTAATGCCCCAGCACAAACTAAAGACTCTGTTGTCCCGACCCTGGAGCGTGTGGTATTTGGCAGCAGCTACGTCAGGCAGGTCTCATCAGATGTAAGTCCTTAACTAACTGTTTGCCTTTAGTTATGAATGGCTGGTTGTTGAACATGTATGAAAGGGATGTTACATTACATTGATGAAATAGTAAAGTCTTCATATATCCTTATTTAGTATTCTGTGTAGTAGTAATTTCTAGATAAAGTTTCTTTTTTGCCATCAGATGGAAATGCTTTTGGGGGTTTTTTCTCCTCCCCAGCCCCCTTTAGCGCTTTTTTTTTTTTTTTTTTTTTTTTTTTTTTTTTNTTTTTTTTTTTTTTTTTTTTTTTTTTTTTTTTTTTTTTTTTTTTTTTTTTTTTTTTTTTTTTTTTTTTTTTTTTTTTTTTTTTTTTTTTGTATGGTGGTTTTTCTGATTGTCATGTGAGAAGATGGAACTGACATAAGGCTTGTCCCTTCTGTTGTCATACATGGCTATCAGTTGGAAACTGAATGTACAGTTTGTAGGACAGATGGTGTAGCTCAATGCAGTACCATTGGGGGGGAGCTTAAAATGGCATTGGACCTGTTTAGACACAGTGTAAAATGTTTCAGCAGGATAGTTTCGTACACCTTCTGAAAGCAGCATGTATGAACCCAGGAGTAAAGCCCTCTGCTCATAAGTAGCTTTTAATCACGCTGCCCTACACTCAGGCCTACGCAAATCGCAGGTGGGTGGGATGCCCCGCAATCGTTTTTTGAATAACCTGCATTGTTGCCATACCCCACAGGGACAAATGTTCGTGGTGTCTGCCCCCTGCCTGCAGCATGCCTACAGTCTGCACTATAGCCTGTGTGCCAGTCTGCTCCTGGCCTACCAAGGCCTTTTCAACTACTTCAAGGCCGTGACCAAGGACTTACCGTCCTCGCACAGAATGGAGCTAGGTACGTGTCTCCATAGCGTGGCATAACAGTGGCCCTTGGCAACATCTATCTCATTACTGGTCACTTTTGCTAGTGTGATTTTACGGTTTAATGATTCCTCATGTGATTTAATGATCATGCTAATTTCTTTACAGAAACATGCATTTCTGCTCATATATTCATCAGCATATTCGAAACATTTAGTTATAACTGGTTTTTGTACTTTTTTTTATTAACAAGTTCTGTATTTTCAGTTTTAGAATCCTTTGCAAATTGTGGTATTCTTAATTTCATTTGTTAATCGTTTTATGCTATTTTCATGTATTTTTTAAAGTGGTATCTTCATTTGCTTATTAAACGCATCAGTCTCATCTACCACTTCTCACATATTGCGTCTATAATACACTTGATGGCTTCTTTGCCCTCAGTTTCAGACCAGTTGAATTTAACAGAATGTAAAGCTAGTGCCGGCTCGATGCTACCAATCTAACAGCCAGTTACTGTAGTGCCAAACTCACTTTTCAATTTAGGGAAACCCTCCAGAAGTCTAACCCTGTCTATGGCTTGTTCCTTTATAGTGCTAAAGACTGCATGAGATTAGTAAGAGCAAATTATCTGGGCAGCTGTACATGCATGTACCATGATAAAATGAAGGGGGTCTTGTGGAGCAATCACCTTTGGCTCCACATGGATCAAGACTAACCCCCTCCCCATATACCCTTTAATCCAATAAAGCATTAACATCAGTTGCTGATGTAAACTTGCATGTGAAACAGCCCTCATCCATAACTCCAATTTCTCCTATGTGATAAAAAGAATAAGAATCATTTAGTCATACTTTCTCTATCCCCTGGGATGGATTAAAAGTGCATATATGTAATCCCAAAACTAGCCAAGCCCAGCATGCAAGTCCTATATGAGCGAGCACTCAGAAGATCCTTTCCCAGATGCCAGACGCACATCTATATAGGTATGTCCCTTGACCCATCGTTCCCATCCACCTGCTTCTTCTCATCCNGGCAATGATGTCATAAAAGTAACATTTTCCTCCTTTGATCTCAAACATTTAAAAGCAAGGTGGCATACGGACACTGGTGTACTTAAGTTTACTTTGTCTTCATGTTTTGTTTTTTTTTTTTTTTTTTTTTTTTTTTTAAACATTGCAAATGCTTTTGTTTCAGGTTTCTGCTACGGGATTGAACAATCTAACCACCAAACATTTATGCCTATATCTAGTGAAACTGCTGTTAGAAAAACTGGTTTTATTTTCCGGCTGTATTTGGTTTTCCTAAATCTGTACCTTCAGCTTCAATGTAAAGTTTTCTGAATTAAATGAATCATAAATCAGCTTGATCTTTAATTCTTGATAGTTTTTCTTTTTGCTTTCCCTATTTCTAGCAGTTTATCCTGAGACCTGGGCCAGAGACTAAGTTTATGGTGTGTGTGTGTGCGCGCGCGCGTGTGTGAATTTTTTTTTTTTTTTTTTTTTTTTTAACTCCCCAGAGAAAATTGATGTAGAGGCACGTCTCTCAGAGCTCTGTGATCAAGTCAAGGTAAGCTTATATCTTAGAGGAACAAGATTTTTGTTTCTTTAGACGATCTTTTTTCCATCTTTTTCCACTGTAAGAACCCTTTAGTACCAGAACTACCCACCTAACTAATTTTGTCGGTAGTGTAAGCAATGTGTGTATTGATATCAATTTTTATTAACCACTGTGTGCATCTGATGTTTCTTGCAAAATTCTTTAACATACTCCTACTGCAATGCATATATTTTGTAATATCCTCTTTTGAAAAAGTGTGATTTAACCATTGTGGTAGTTTGTGTAATTTCTAACTGCTTACAGTAGGACAAGGAGAGCCATTGACTGTTGTGATTAACATCACTCTCTGGCATCTCTGTCTCTAACTTACCTGAAACTTCTCCGCAGCAGAAGGAGGAGAACCCAGATGAACTGGCAGAGCTGGTGAACATGAACCTGGCACAGCTGTGCTCCCTTCTCATGGCCTTGTGGGGTCAGTTCCTGGAGGTTGTGACTTTGCAGGAGAATGTCGCTGCCCTCTTGGCCCTGGAGCACCATACCCTCAGAGTGGGTTTCACAAATAGAACCTAAGTTTTATGAACGTTTGATATTTTCTTGTTTTTATTCATTACTGTGCAGTTTGAATAGTAGGATGTAAATGTCTTTTTTGACATTTTGGCTTTTAATATTAAGTGTAGTAATGGCATTATTGCTCATTTAGATGGACATTTGGTGTATGATTGTATCTTCATTTGTTTAATGGTTGCTTGGCTGCAGGTTCGAAGGTTTGCAGAAGCATTCTTTTGCTTTGAACATCCAAGGCAAACAGCTCTTGCATATCAGGAACTACAGTGAGTCCCTTAATAGGATTTGACTCTTATTTTTGTATGAAGCATTTTTTCCTGCATATTGCTGGTTAAAATTTTGCCCTCATTTGGTTTGCTTGCCAACAGTAATTCTGTACTCAGGCAAATGCACTGTTGCATGCACAGACCTGCTTGCATATTTAGAGCCGCCACCTGGTTCCATATCGCTTATGCTTCTGAAAGTTTGACAACAATATTAACTGCATTACTTTAATCACACAATCAACAGGCAGACTCCCAGTTTGAGTACCCTGAATAAACAGCTACAGATTGTGATGTCTTATGGGTTTTTTTCTCACAGTGCTCAAAGTCACCTGCAGATGGCCACGGCCATCAAGAACTCCAGCTATTTCATGTCTCTCCCATCACTACCTGTGGAGTGTGCAGACTTGGATGGAGACTTCAGTTCCTTGCCTATTATCTTTGAGGACAGATACCTAGAATCTGTAACTGAAGGTCAGTTCAAGTTATAGTAGGTATGGCCAACCCTAATCCGCAACAGTCAGCGTAACCTGGTTTGTACTGCTGATTAAGATGTATTCTGAAAACTGCTTCACTACAGCAGCAGACACTTAGTTGGTTGCCCTTAAGCTAGATTGACAAAGCTGTGTTGCACAATAGAAAATGGTATGTTGCATAAATGCTTAATGTTTCAACATGTTTTGAGATCTAGTCAAAGGATTTTTTCCTTGACTTTTATTCAGGTTATTTTTTCTCCTCTCTTCTATTAAAGATCGTGATGGACCATGGCTTGGCATGCACAACTCTAGGAGCAGCTCAGTTTCTATTAAAGCCGACAAATCCGATTTGAAAGACTGCGGAGCTGCTGGGTTACTCAGTCCCAAGCCCAGACTTCACCAAGTATCTACTTCCTGCATACGACCTGGTGATAACGAGCCACATTCAAAGCCCCAAAAGGGAGCACATGAGGACTCCAGGTCAAAGGCCAAGTCCTCAAAGTTGAAGAAGGCCATGAAGACTGAGAATCCCAAGAAGCTAATTAGACAGACCTCTAAAGACTCAGTAGTCTTAGTGGGCTATAAGAATTTCAAACCCCCTCTTTCTGACTTCTTCTGCAAATATGATGAAGGTGAGCAACTTGGAACTCAGCAGATGGAGTGGAAGCCCTTGCTTAGGGATCCCATCAGTGATGTTCAGGCTTGTGTCAAGAATTTTGATAAGCCTGAAACTGTACCTTCACTTCATGCTGCCTTTCATTCTGCTACTGTTGACAATGAAAATACAGCTATTAGCCAAAAAGATCAGTTGACTAATATTCCTGTGCAACTGGCTGAATGTGAGGCCCGGGCCAGAACTGGAGCCACAAAAGCAGAACCACTAACAGTGCCCAAAAACAAACATTTAGAATACTCCACTCAAAACTCAGCCCAAGCTTCTGGACTCCCAAGGCAAATAGAAGTCAAGCCAAGCAGTAAGAATCCATACCAGGGGGAGAAAGTCACTGTCATTTTGCCTTCCTTGAACAGTGTTGCCACACCAGTGGATGGCCTCAGTGATACCATGGTAGATAACAAGTCCCCTGGTAGTGACTTTGTTTTTGAGAAGGATATTAGCCAGATGGGCCTGTCCCCCAAGGAAACTCTCTCGGTATCGAGGGCTGAAGGAACCAAGCTCCCAGGCAAAGGGGGCTCCTGTGCATCTTCCCGACTTTCAGACTCTGGCATTGAGAGTGAGCCAAGCTCCTTTGCTATGCTGCCAGTCCCCAACTCCCAGGTTGCTAGTGGGTTTGCAGCTATTGAGAAGGATCCTCATCAGGTGACAAAGGCTTCACTGGGCCCACTGCGAGCCCGACCAGAGCCCAGCACCGCCTCCTGGGGTACCGGAGTAACGGAGGGTCTTTGCACAGAGAGCACCAGTGCTGTCAGTGGCATTCAGTCATCACTCACATCTATTAACTCGCTGCCCTCTGACGACGAAGTTGAGGGTACATCTCAAAGCTCATCTACCACAGCACCAGAGAAGACCAAGGATGGTTTGCATAGACAAGAGTTTGACGGGAGGTTGAGCAACCAGATGCAGGAGAAGAGTGGATTATCTTCTGGTGATTCAGATGACCAGGCTGCCTCCAGTAGTAATACAAGTGTAGTCATATCAAATATTAGCCCTTTTTTAAAAGATATGACAAGAGCCCACTTAAGCCCTCTTAGAGTAGATGTTCCCAAAAGGGGGGGCATACTAACAGTAACCACTGATAGTTTAGCCACACCTCAAGCAGAAGATGCTAGTTTTCTGAAGTACTCTCATGTTTCAGAATCTATTGCTGTTTTAGAGCACTCCAATGAGCTGTGCTCTGAAAGTGTCGCAGAGTCCAGTTTTGGTGACGGTTCAACAGAGGGAGTCATTGGGTCTGGGGCTCCAAAAGATCCTCCCAGCGAGCCCCAGACAGCCTGCCAGTCTAGCACCTCAGCCACCAGCAGCACTGACATTGTGAAACGAGGTTTGGTGGAGAACTACTTTGGTTCACACTCCAGCACTGATGTCTCAGAAATCAGTCCAGTGGAGACAGCTGCCACCACTTTGGGTGTTCCAGAGGGTGCTGTAGCACCAGTGGAGGAAGGAGAGGACCAAGATTCTGAGCATGAGATGATTGAGAATGGTTATTATGAGGAAGATGATGGCATGGCATATATGAATGGGGTGATGGAAACGACCGAAGGTGCTGAAGGACAAAGTGAGCTTGGCCCATCATCTGAACTGCTTAGTCTAGAGCACTTTTGTGTAGCAGAGATCCTGCCAGGCTGCTATTCCTCAAGGTGTGTCTTTACCCCTAATGTGCGGAGCTCAGATTTCTCTGCTACTTCAGTGCAGTCCTGGGAGGATATCCCCACGCCACAGATGAAAGCGTGAGTCACACTTTGTGTTAAAAATGTGGCAAATGGAAATAATTCTTTTTATAATACCTGAACCTTACTTTGCTTTTGGGGGAGTGAGGATACTGCTGTCAAAAGGAGCCTCCCTTAAATGCCTTCTCTGTTCTCCTTCTAACATGGAGTTTTCTCTAACTCCCCACATACACTTGCACTTAATTTTGTTGATCCTAACAAACCTTCTTCAACTATGTACAAGCCTAATAAATGCATAAGCCTGACTGGAACAGCAGGTCAGATGCTCCCTTACTGCTAGTTATTTTTATACACTTTTTGAATTTTTTTTTTTTTGTTTTGCTGAGCCATAGCTAGTACTCTTTGTGTGTGAGTGAATAGAGTTTTGTAAGTTTGACTGACTGTACTTGTCTTCATTTGCCAGTATGTTAGTATGTCTGAAATTACAGGTATGTTTTACTTTTTTCTGTAGTTTCCTTCAGGCCAAAGAGGACTTCAAAAAGTTAAAGCTACCAGGATTTCTGTACAGTGACGTGTCAGACCTGGCATCAGGTGTTCCTTATTTTAGCATGGAGGGAGATGAGAATTCTGAAGAGGGTATCCATCTCATAGTGTGTGTCCATGGTCTTGATGGTAAGTGATTAACCAGTCTTGTAATGCCAGTGAAAATCAATTGGCCAATCTGAGCAACTTTTGTTTCTCATCTGCCCAGACAAACATTTGTGTTGCATGTTGAACTTTTTTTTTTTTTTTTTAAATAACATCTCACCAAACTCTGATATGCCAAAAATAGTCAAATGAGCTGATGCTCTACTCCTGAATATGTCTAGTTAATTTTGTCTGTTTTTACATGTAACTGCATTAGCACAAAATGTGATATGCAGTCCAATAACATGAAAACTGGCATCCTGGAAAGCGGTATATTGTATTTGGTCAGTGTTTTGTGAACTGTACTACTACTACTACTACTACTGGGTTTTCCCTATACTACAGGAAACAGTGCCGACCTAAGGCTAGTGAAGACATATTTGGAATTGGGATTGCCTGGCGCTCATATTGACTTTCTAATGTCAGAGCGCAACCAGGTACGAAAGCTTCCTATTTTGTTGTTTCAGCTGGAACTACTTTATTTGCAGTTCTCTGTATTAATGCCATTTTAGTTATGATTTGAATATAATATAATGAATAGAGGGATACAGTTTGCACAATGCAGATGTTAAAGGTGTAATTTGGAAATATGAAACCATTCCAAAAAATTGAAGCACAGGTTTTTATTCTTGTAGTATATTTAAATGTGATCTTCTAATTTTAATTTTTGGTATGTTTTCATTTCTTGGTGGGTGAAGACTACTGTATATAATGTGCTCTCCCCCAATAATATTTTTCCACGCAAACTTATTTTTAATTCACGAATTGGCATAATGCTATGTTTCACAGGAACAGAACCACTGCATTATACCAGAACTGATTGCACGTCATACTTACTAACAATCTGAAAAATAATACAATGGTGTGTAGCTGTATAGAACCAGTTTTCTCCAACTGGATTAATACCATAAGACATTTGTTACACGGTAGTAACAATGCTGATCATAAGTCACCATTTCTTGATCAATCTTAAACTGTAACTTAAGCCAATAAATAAACCAACTGTACCACTTCCTGTTTTCTTTAAATTTCTACAGAATGATACCTTTGTGGACTTTGATTCTATGACAGATAGACTACTGGATGAAATTGTTCAGTACATCCAGATTTACAACCTCACAGTCTCAAAGATCAGGCAAGTCTCCTTACCTGTCATATACTAGACAATGTCAAGGATTTCCCTTTTCCTCCATTAGAGGGAGCAGACACATGGGCAGTGTGTATGAGTGCTATCTGTGCAGTCTGACAGTTTATACACAATTAGGTCAAACTCATTTGAACTTTATCAGCTAAAGTTAATGTAATCCATGAGGTAAAACAAATTGGCAGAAGTTATAATGTCAGACCTTTTTGTTCCTTTACACAGTTTTGTTGGCCACTCTCTGGGCAACCTGATTGTCCGATCAGTCCTAACAAGGCCCAGATTCAAGTACTACCTGAGCAAGTTGCACACCTTCCTCTCCCTGTCTGGACCCCACCTTGGGACCCTGTACAACAGTTCTGCCTTGGTGAACACTGGTAAACCTCTAATGGGGCCTGAGGAACTTTGCCTTATTTATCCACTAAAATGAAAATTAGTCCTCACCTTATGATGTATGCCATTTTCAAATACTCAGCCTTACTGTGACTGTCCCCTTAATGTAATTTAAAGTCCCAATATTTGGTCATAATGGCTAATAAAGACAGCTCAATCTGCTGTACAGTGATATTGGCTGGCTGCGCTATCCATAGTAACTTAAAATGTTTTATTTGTAGAACATTTGTGATTCTATACCAGTAAATGTTATTTTACAATGGCCAGCAAGCAAAGTCAGCATTCTGGTAGTATTGGAAAGAAAAAGCAACATAAAAAATAGAAATTAAAGCAAAAATAACAGTGTAACATGGACTGTTGTTGTTGTACAGAACTGTACTTTTCATCTTAATGTCTTTTCTTCAAACACTGTATTTGCATACTAAATACATAAATTGAAAATACTGCACTGCTGCTTACTGTGCCATGTGCCACTCTTGTGACATTAGCTGTATGAATTTTAGCCCTCTTTGCTACAATTTTAAGTGGTCTTCAAGCTGGAAGCTACCATTTTCCACTGTGTAAAGACTCGTGCAGACTTAGTCTGCAGGGTTGTGTGAGTGAGACAACAAAAGTGCCCTCTGTCTACCAACCAAGTGATTTTTTTTTTTTTTTTTTTTTTTTTTNTTTTTTTTTTTGTTTTTTTTGATTTTTTTTTTTTTTTTTTTTTTTTTTACTCTCCTACCTAGGTCTATGGTTCATGCAGAAATGGAAGAAGTCTGGATCCCTGTTGCAGCTTACCTGCCGTGATCATTCTGACCCTCGCCAAACCTTTCTGTACAAGCTGAGTCAGAAAGCAGGTCAGTTCTGAGTTAGTTTTCATCAGTATATATAGGAATGCAGTCAAAAGGGAAAAATATTGGCCTTAAAAATAATTTCTCCTTGTATGGTTGACTGTCATTTCAGGCCTTCAGTTCTTCAAGAACGTGGTACTGGTGGGATCGCTGCAGGACCGTTATGTTCCTTATCATTCTGCCCGCATTGAAATGTGCAAAATAGCCTTAAAGGACAAACAATCAGGTGAGGTGTGACTGATGCCCCCCCCCCTATGTCTATACAGCATTCAGACCAGAACTTAGTGCCTCCATTTATTTGTAAATCTTAAGGGTCTTTTACCAGTAACTCACAACTGTAAACTAACATAAAGTGACTAGTTGGGGACCAGGGTGGTGAATATGCACTGAGATTAGTTTTCCCATAATGGTGACCAAACAACAAAACTCAAATGCATCTTCTTAATAAAAAGACAAGGGGATTTAAACAAAAGTTAAGATGGAAGAAATTAACACAATGTTCCAGAAAATGTTCTCATAGCCTTTCTGAAGCTTTTAAAACTTTTCTACTTGAAACAGCTAAACGTACTTTGGAAAATGTTCATTTTTTGAAATAGTGGCTCATTTGCAACATGAGACTGTACTGATCATTTTTAGATGCATATGTAACATGAACACTACCGATTCCATATTTTATATGAAATATTGCATGTTTAAATAATTGGAAATTTGTATTTATTTTAATAAAATCCTGTCAATGCAATCCTGGTATCCCTTGACTCAATAATTCAGAAAAGTTAACCAATGTTTAGTTTTTGGGTTTAGTGGGGGGGGGGGATGGGTACTGCTCCTGTCACTAGCGCTGTTCTCTCCTATTAAGCCAACTTTCTTTTGTGTACCCTTTAGGTCCAGTGTATGCAGAAATGATTGAGAACCTGCTGCTACCAGTCCTGCAGAACAAAGACTGTAATCTGGTTCGCTATGATGTCATCCATGCCCTGCCAAACACCGCCAACTCCCTCATTGGCAGGGCAGCACACATTGCTGTCCTTGACTCCGAGATCTTCTTGGAGAAGTTCTTCCTAGTGGCCGGCCTTAAATACTTTAAGTAGCTGGAATGACTAATGAGTAGGAGGGGAAACATGTCGCTATTACCTCATTGCATTCAAACACAAAATTGTCAATATTGTATTCGAGTCCTAATTTAGTTTTGAATATTTATACTTTTATATGGGAGGCATAAGAAAATGTCAGTGTTTATAGCAGTGTTTGTTTTTTTTTAATTTCTAGATGGATGTGCAGTTCTCATTTCTACTTTTTTACTGCCATTTTTTTAAAATAATTTATTTTTTTTAAGCATTCAAGCTGGTGAGGTTTGATTTGCTTGTGATCTTGCTGTTAAAATTTATTTATCACATCGAATAGTTCCCTGTTTCATTAAGTGAAACTGCATATTGAACTGGAAATATAGCTGCTAAAATTGTTTTGAGCTAAACATTTAACAGATCATTCAGTTAACTCATCTCAATCAGTGCATTATTTTCCCCTATCAGATCATTTTATCTCAATTGTCTTATTAAAGTGTCATTTTACCTGTGGGGAAAACTTCTACAAAAACGAAATGGGAATTTTTGCTACATGACTTTTTCTACAAATAGGTTTTTTAATTCTTTACAATGATAAAGGCTTCCAATAATATCAGAGGACAGTTTTGATTGTAGTTCAGATAAGGTTGCCTTGGATGTGACTTTTAGCTTGTATGTTTCTATCATTACAAGATAATGCAAGTATTAATCTAGTACTGTTTTGGGGGGTTTGCTGGTGGTAAAATTATTTTTAAATGGTTTTAAAAGGATTCAGGTTGAGAGCAATCATGGAATGGTTTGTTTAATCCAAAACAATTGTTATACATTTCCTTATGTCTATTATAAGTAAATCATTTGGGATATAATGGGTAAATGTTCTAATAAAAACAAATCTCATTTTTGTTTAACTTTCACTTGGTATTGTGCTACCCACTTTGCATTCATTTGTTTGTAGTCTATTATTCCTTTTAATTATTTACAGAAACATTTAGCTTAAGTAAATTTCAGTTCTTTGGTTCTTAGCAGTTAATAGGGCTTTACTTCATTAGGTCCAAATTAGCATTTGTGGATGAATTTCATTTTTGTGGGTGACTGAGGCCTTACGTGTTACACTGAGTCTCAACTTTTGAATGTTTGCACATATTTACTTAAATGCAGGCCCCTAAAAATGTACTGAACTGTATCAAAAGGCATCACATGGATAATGCAAGTGCACAACCAATATTTTTACACATATGTAATCTCATGAACACTACCAATTTGCATATGTTGTACAAAATACTGCATGTTAACATAATTGGCAATTTACACATTGTATTTTAATAAAATCCTGTTGATGCAATCCTGAATCAACATTCCATTGGTTAATACCAAGGTTTATAGATCACAATTGGTCATGGCTGTATGCAAAAGGTGCAGTGTCACTTATGATTACTTGCTTTCAGTCCACATCAGGCTTGCTATGCATTTGTATTTCTCTTTAATAAAACTTGTAACCTTTAAATTTAAATGTTAATGATTTTTTTTTTACATGCCAAAAAATTTTTATCCTCTGTGCAAGGCTAATAATTCATCAGAAGCAGATTTGTTTTTTGTTTTTCTGTAGCCTTAAACCATTTCCAAGTATTAAATCCAAATTTGTAGCTTTTTGCATAGAATACCCCCTCCCTCAAGAAACAGCAGTATTGACCTGATCCTTTGTGCAGCTCAGTAGTGTCATTTTAATCAATTAGCAAAATTTACTCCGAACTATGGTGCTAAAATCTGGGTTGAGATTCAATATAGTGACCATTTCTGAACAGTTCACACAATTTTTTAAAATATACATTTTACAGTTTTTGTTTACTTGCAAACTTTACCTATTTTCTATCACCAAGTGAAGCCAGCCTGTCTCATGTTTGTAAAACACACCCAAGTGTGATACTGTCTTAATTCAGTTCATTTCCATGCTGCGAGCAACCCTGACAGATGGATGTGTGGCCACCGGTTTGGGAAATCTGTCCTGCTTTTCTCACTTGCATTATACATCACCCATATCTTAGAGTAGTAACACGTAACTTTACAAACACCCAGAAGGCACTGTGGCCATTAGAATTGGCATTAAAAACTACATTTAAATTTTGATTATGGGGAATTTATCTTTGTTTTGAGACCCCTTGCAAGTAGGTATGTTTCAATAAATTCAATGAAAGAATTGAATACCACCACTGAATTACTGCATATATCTTTTTTCTGAACATATAACTTGACCTAAAATTTAAGAAGCATCAATTTTTTGTTTGGCAAAAAATATTGTAGCATGTTGGTGTGAAAGGTTTGGGGAATGACCAGGCAGAGAGCAAGTGCAAGGCTGGGATTTTTTAATATCCATGGTAAGTGAGCTGCACCTGTAGATCCTTAATTTAGGTGCAGCTGTCAATACAGAAATTCTCTTATACAGAAAACATGCAAATATACCCACACATTGTTTAAAAGAGTATAATAAAATATCTTTAATTTACTTTTCTTGCAGCTTAGGTTTTCATATAAAGTGATTATATATTTTTTCTGGAAGAAAGCAACACAGCTTTGGGGTAGTTATTTACTTTTTGCTTAGGTATATTAAATTTTAGCATATATCAATACAAAATAATATACTCCAGGTATACATTGTCTTTATTTTCAAAATACATAATGATATATTTGAGTGAATAAATAACTGCTTCTAACATATCTGAAAATATGAGGCTAGTTCTCTCTAAAATATCTTTTGAAGGTTTGCTTACTTTGCTTGTAAAAGATACCCACATCCTCCACCTCTGCAAATATACCAATTTAAAAGATCACTGGAAAAATACTGTGAAGAATTTTGATCTGTAATTTTACTTCATAAGAAATACAATATTTGAAGGGCATAAGTGAGATTTTTCTTCAATTTATACTTGTAATATGAGAATTCCAAAAAAATCCTTTTTGAATAATTTCAATGTATGTGTTAATTCTTGCATTGTTTCGATACAATTCCAACTACAGTAATACCAAATGAGTCTATATGATTTTGATATCAACTGAACTATGAACTGTTCATGTAATATATCCCCCTCACATCAAAAATATCTGAAATATATTAAGCACTTCCTCAGTCAGTTTATTTCCAAGTATGTAACTGAAATTAAACTCAAGAATGTAAAGACCATCTATCTTATTTTTCTCTTTGGAAGATTTATTTCTCCAGTTAAAGTCTTGAAACATTGTATTATTCTCTCATAGACAATATTATTAACATATATAATGAAGGAGACAATGCAGCACAAGCCTTTTACTTCCCACACTATAAATAGAAATGTTTCTATGTAACCAAAGAATGAATATATATTTTGGCTTTTACTAGCCTGGGACAGAAATTTAGTTGTCTAGCAAAGATGTGTTCAGTAATACAAATTCCTAGATACTTGACTGAATCTTTTATAGCGTTGTATTGGTGTATTTTGCATTACATCTACACACAGACACACTACTTCATTGGAAACATTTAAGCATAGGCCTGAAGCATCAGAAAAAATGCCAGGGTTGGTAATTGCTTTCGACACCTTTGTTTTAGCCTCTAAGGATAAAGTTGTACCAGTTGAAAGTTTGTGATTTTTTTTGTCTAAAATGAAGATAGCTTCCAGACCAGTGAAGCTTACAATATCTGAAGACAGCATCCCGGCAATTTAAAAAAATATATATAAAGAGTAAATTGAGCTCCCAGTTACTTTTAATTTAGTACACCAGACTGCCCCGTTTGCTCCGTGACTTTTATATAGCTGTATTGCCCCCAAAAATTCTTCCGGGGGTACAGGTCACGTGGTACTGTGCCGTTTACGCATGTGCTCGTAAATGTATTGCGGAAGTACTCCTTTGTGGGCGTGGAACGAGTGGGGCGGGGCCCGCCAAGCGCTTGAGAGGAGTCTGGAACGTGCGAGACCAGGGCGGTCAGCACACCAGTCAAAACGTGCTCGTGCCTGCCTAGCGCAGAACGCTTGGAAGGTGGGTCGCGGAGTGACGTAATCGCGCCCGGAACACTAAAGAGCGACTGGAACGTCATAGAATGTACGGAACGTTTTTTTCCCTGTTAGCCTTAGTGAGCTGTAGCAGGAGCATTTGTATTATTTGTAACCTAGCTGACAGCCTAGCGCTACGTTCGTTAGCCCGCCCGTGATATGCAATAAAGACTGCGAGACAGTTGCCTCATTACAGAGCTAAAATAAAGCAAAACTCTCGGTGTACACTGGACAGTAGGGCTGTTAGCTAGCGTTACAGCAACAGGTAAGCGGGATGTGCTTGTACGTTTATCTTGACAGCTTGATGTACCAGAATTCCTGTTTCTTCCCAGTGTCTGCGTTGAATTGTGGGACTGACGTAGCAGTTGGGTTTTTGAAACAAATGAATTTCTCAGATCCAGAGATCTGCTGTTAACCAGATATGTGCTTGCCAAATGTCACTCGATGGCTTGTACCTAAATAAAGGCTTTAGCTGTGGTCTGTTACTGGTGTCTTGATACCGTCTTGACAGCTCAGCGCTCATAACTGTACCTTGGTGCGGGATCCACAGACACTTCGCTGCTTTTTCGAATAAAAAATGTTACTAGCCTTATTTGTTAATGGGTCGATAAGAGATTCTCTCCTGTGTTGTGGCTGTCCCTTTTACATAATTTCTAAGGGAAGGCCGTGAGACAGACGGGGATACTAATTAAAAATGCCAACAGGATATTTATTATTGAAATTGTTGCGCATTTTCTCTTGGACTGTAAACTTTTTTTGTCGAAATGCGCCGTGCAGGAATGTGTGGAATTCTGCGGCCGAGTGTGTTCGTTGTTGTTCGCCCACCATGTGGACACGCAGTCTGCGAATAAAAGCAAGTCCGGGGCATCTCTCCTCTCCGGTGTTTACGAGGCACTCCACAAAATGACATTTGTCACTGCAAAGCCCTCATTCTTCACTGGGCTCTTCTAGTGCCTCGCTTTTGGCTTGTATCGGCTCCCAGCTGCTCAGTGGGCTTTTCATTATGAGCAAAACGACTATTATTATTATTATTATTATTATTATTAAGATGTTCGCTTAAAGTTTTCCGGCATCTACCTTAAGTGCTAATGTCGTGTCGTTGAATTTTTTTTGTTCATCGGCTCCATCGAACCTAATCTTGAAGTAGATCTGCTTATGCATTCTTCTTGACCAAAGTCGTTTGTTTGGGTTTTATATAATCTTATTTAGCGGTAGGTATACATCCATTTTCAATGAAGGTGTGCGATACGCGGAGGAAAGGCCACTCGGACCCAGGGGATTCGTCAGATAGCTAGTCTCTTCCCTGCTGTAGCGTTAGAGACGAACCGCTCGCGGAGGCCGGATAACGGAGTTCACTGCGGAGTGGATAAAGCTGAGCGTGATCGCTCGGGCGCGAGCCCACGAGGAAGCTCTGCGGAAGTTTTCAGAACGTTTTCAAACTTGCTAACAGGATATTGACGTCTCAGACGTAAAAGCAGGAATTTCAACGTTATTATGCCAGAATATTTACAGAACACTTAGGGAAACTTACAGATATTGCTAATAAACATTTCGAGAACGTTTTCGGAATATAAACAGTGTTTGAACAACCCTTGTGAGTTGCTGAAATATGCTATATACTTAAATTGTGCTTTCCTTGTTTTGAGTTTCTGACAAAACGGTTTCAATGCTGTGATAAAAGCAATAGAGTTTCAAGCCCTGTCTTTATGATATGTGAATTTTTATTGTCAGATAAAAACCGTCGATATTTTAATTTGATATCTGAGAGCATGTTTCATGTCATATAGTAACATAAAGAAATACTTTTAATCCGACTATCTTTAATTCTTGTGAAGCTACACAAAGGATGCCCCATTTTTGTTCATTCATTAATTTTATTTTATTCTATTTTTGCTTTTCCTCACTCTTAGCTTGGTGTTTTTTTTTTGTGCAAATAGGGCATTTATTGAAACATCTGAAACCTGAACAGCTGCAGCCTGTGAGGCTCTGGCATTGTTTGCCCTGCTTTATAGAAGGTGCAGAAAATAATTTATTTTCTTGTGTATATTTTTAATTAATATTTTTCACATTTTGTCAGCATCTCAGAGCTCTCAGGCTTGAACAACGGAAGCTTCCAGGGTGAAGCTCGTTGCCATGTTGTGCTGGGGGAATGCTTCCTTCGGCCAGCTTGGCCTGGGTGGCATCGATGAGGAAATAGTACTAGAGCCACGGATCTGCGAGTTCTTCCGTGGGAAGAAGGTGCTGGATGTGGGCTGTGGACACCGACACACAGCTTTTCTGTTGGATGACGGCACGGTGTACACCTGTGGCTGCAATGATCTTGGTCAGTTAGGCCATGACAAATCGAGAAAGAAACCAGGTAAACTGCAGATTTCTTTCTGTATAAAAATAGCATGTTTGATAGTAAGACCCCTCCCAGAATTACTCAGAGTTTTGGCCAGTGTGTTTTACTGTAATTTGTGCTGGATTGTTATTAGACTTAAGTGCAGTATTCTGCAGACCCAGATTACTTAGTTAACTTGGTTATTGTCATAAACAAAGATTTTTCAGTAAGGTAATCCTATTTTCAGTCTGTCTGTTTAAAATATAGCAAAATATAGCAAAAAAGCTGATGTTTGAATTAACTCAATTCATTTAGTCTTTGTCTGCTGTTTTTAATGTTAGCAGTACAAGACACTACTGCACTGAGGTCAATCTGTCTCACTTCTCCACAGAACAGGTCACTGCACTGGACGCTCAGAACATTGTGGCCGTGTCTTGTGGTGAGGCCCACACCCTGGCTCTGAATGACAAGGGTCAGGTGTTTGCCTGGGGCATGGCATCCGATGGACAGCTGGGCCTACCCACTGTGGAGGAAAGCACCCGTGTGCCCAGGTACAATTTCACATCTTATTTTGCTGTGCAATCATCATTCTCAGCATGTATACTACAATCAGTGAAAGCTTGTAATTAGTCCGTATTATACTGTTTGTTAGTGTTATCATCTGATGTGTACATTATCTAAATATTTATATTTAAGGTATTGAATGATTTAATCTCAGAATTCAGTTCCGCAGCTTTTTTTGTTGGTCAGGGTTGGCAAGCTAAGCTCAAAATTGTTGATGGTACAAAAATATAATATTGGTGCCCAACAGCTTTTTAAGTATTTGTTTAAACCGCACATTGAGGCTAAACAACTTTATAAGGACATAATTCCCTGATGACAAAATTTAAGTGCATTTAAAAACCATAGCAGTTGACATACACCACCCATTTTTCACCATCACCTTTGATTGTAGAAATATCAAGAGTTTATCAGAAGTTCAAGTTGTTCAGGTGGCTTGCGGGTACCGCCATTCCCTCGCACTGTCTAGAGGTGAGTCGTTAGTGGCATGTTTTTATTTAACATGTATAATCCCTTTTAATATTGAAAGAATATTTAAGGAATCTAAAGTAAATAACCTGTTCATTTTGTACAAATCATTTGTAAAATCCAAGGTTATAAATCATACTTTAGGAAATTGTTTACCTTTTTTTGCTTTTTGCCATTTCTTAGGAGGCAGTATCTTTTCGTGGGGACAGAATAAATATGGACAGCTTGGCCTTGGAAACGACCGCAAAAATGTCTTCTGTCCAAAGATCATCCAGTCTCTGCAGGGGATTCCTTTTGTGCAGATATCTGCAGGTGGTGCCCACAGCTTTGCCCTCACTATGTCCGGAGCAGTGTTTGGGTGGGGCCGCAACAAGTTTGGCCAGTTGGGTCTCAATGACAACAATGGTAATCGCAACTACAGCAGCCTCTGATACAGTGTATACATCAACATCACAGTAGCTTTGTCTTTTATGCAAACTGTCTCTTTTAGATCGGTATTTCCCTGTCTTACTGAAATCGTTGCGGTCTCAAAGGGTTGTGTACATATGCTGTGGAGAAGATCATACAGCAGCTTTAACTAAGGTATACTTCAAATACTTGTTTGTTGGCAAAATATAAATTCCTTTTGAAATAAATAGTCATTACCTTTAAAAATCATTATAAAGTTACATACAACAATTCTACATTGTATATGTTTTGTAGTTGATGTAAAATTCACGTTTGCTTCTATATTTAAAGAAAATAGTGTTACTGAAATCTATTGTTAATAAGTAAATTTTGGCAATTGACACAGGAAGGTGGTGTGTTTACCTTTGGAGCAGGAGGTTATGGTCAGCTTGGGCACAACTCTACAAACCATGAAATAAACCCCAGGAAAGTCTTTGAACTCATGGGCAATGTAGTTACACAGATCGCCTGTGGTCGGTAAGTATAATACTAAATTATAACACTTCCAGAACTTTTTGGGATTGCATTAGTTAAATACAGCTGTGACTCATAGGGAGCAGTTATAAAGGGTCCATAATAACACCATTTAAGTGTGAAATTCTGCATATATGTGTACAGTGATCATTTTAGTGAAGTTGTATGTCTACAACACCATAGCACTTTCTTAGCACTTTATATATAAAGTACCAGTCAAAAGTATCAGTAGTTATGTAATCTGGCTGATATTAGTATGGGACTGGTTGGACAGAAGAGTTAAAGCGAAGCATTCCACAAGTGTTCTATGTTTCAGAGAAGAGCCGGGAGCACGTCTGCTTTTTTCTTGCTTAAACTTGTTAGCCAAATTCTTCATGAAAAAACAATTGTCCAGCAAGTGTACTTAAAACTTTTGACTGCTACTGTATGCACTAACTGTTACATTGTCCTGCTCATTTTATCCAAATTTTGTCTCATTTTATGTCCAATAAGGCAACATACCTTGGCCTTCATTGCTTCCACTGGCAAGATTGACTCCTTTGGGCTTGGCGGAAACGGCCAACTTGGCACTCGGTCGACATGCAACAGGAAGAGTCCAGCTCCAGTAAAAGGCAACTGGGTGCTACACAACAACCTATGTCCTGATGACACAGGTCCATGTCAGTTATGCTCCTAACAGTTCATTAGCATTTCTGAATGTTCAGTGTCCTGCAGAGCTTTGCCTTCAAACTGTGATCATATTTTTTTAGCTTCTCAACAGTGTTGTGTAAGAAGAATATATGCTGGTGGTGACCAGAGTTTTGCCCATTTCTCCACCCCAGAGGTAATGCTTCAGTTCATTGATAATGAAATGGATAAAACGCTGGTGTATAGACTGACGTTTAGAAGTGATTTCAAGTTTGAAATGAAATATATTTCATAAATTGAATTAGAATGATGTGTTCTTAATAATTGACAATGTAAAATAAAATGAGTTTAAAACTTCCCCCTCCCCTGAAAGTCTATTGAATTTCTTTCCATGTTTACATCCTAAACCCTCCTTCACTTCCCTTCACTCCTCCCCCAGAATGCTGTGCCTCCAGATGACTTCCGAATACCACCTCCTGGCAAAGATATTTTGACTCTGAACATGGATATTATAGAGAGATGGTTGACCCATGGACACGGACGACTCCCTCCAGAGATTGTCAAGTATTTTTCTTTGGTCTTTCCCTTATTTAATTATTTCACTTGTTTAGCCTCTTGTGCTGTGTGTAATTTGTTTAAAATCACACTTAAATGCTCTTATGCCATCTTTTTAGAGTACTGACTAGTTTTTTTAATGCTAATAGTAGCAGTGATAAATTTTGGATATGTATCCATGCTAAATTAGCCTACATATTTTGTTGAATTTATGTAATTACTCAATGTGTTTAGGCTGCAAAAAATCTCATAATATTGTCAAGCCAATATATTCTGTTTGCATATATTCATCAGAGATCTGTGTTTTAGGCCATTGTATGTATTGCTAATCATTTTAAAGTGATAGATAACTAATTTCTCAATGTCCACAGTGAAATTGATGTCATTTTCTCTTCTGCGAGTTGTCTGAATGGGAGCTTTCTGTGTGGAAGGTAATGTTAAAAGTGATTTAGTATTTATTTTAGTATTCACAGCACTTTTATTTATTTATTTATATTTATTTTTTTAAAGAAATTGTTATTCAGCAAAACGTCTTACTTTTCCAGTAATACTCGTGTTTTGTTTTGCATTGCTTGAGTTTTAGAATCTAAGTGCCATTTTGCACAAAATCGGTAGAATTAAAGCCAGTAATGACAAAATTAATCTCAGTTCCAGTTTATACGTGTATGTTATACAAAAACCATAAAATACTGCATTGTGTGTCTTCTGCAGCCACCCAGACCATTTTAACACTAGCAGCAAATTCTCAGGGGTAGACTTGAATTCAGCACGACTCTTGTTTCACAAGCTGATTCAGCCTGAATATCCACAAGTTACACAACAAGTAAGTGTTACTGGTGAAATTACAGACCTTGATTTGGCTACCTTTGTCAAGGATTAACTTGAAGACAACATGAGTGTTCTGAACCAAACAGGAAAAAATGATTTGACAAATTAACCAAAATGGGGGGTGGGGGGTGTCTAGTCACTTTTTTCAGACAGCCTTTTATGGATGTTAAAAAATGCTGTTTTAAATCTTTTATATCTTCTTTTTGTCTGTTCAAGATTGCTGCTAATTTGGAGAAGAATTTGATTCCAAACCTGACCAGCTCTCCACCTGACATAGAAGCACTGAGACTTTACCTCATGCTACCCGAATGTCCACTTTTTAATAACCCCAACACCTTTGTCACACTAGCCATTCCTTTTGGAAAAGCTGTTGTCAGCCTAAAGGAAGTACCCTTGAAGGTGCTTGGTGAGTGGTTTCATTGTTGTACTGTACAGTTCAGTCGTATCATTCTCTTCTTTAATCTGTGAAACATAACTACTTAAGTTCAAAAACTTAATTTCTCCAGGAAACCTTATAAGAAGTTTTAATGTTTTTCAGAAAACTGGTGGACAAGGCTAGATCCCCCAGTGTTCCAGCGGCTTGTGGAACTCTACAAGGATGTGGTGTTGAACCTGCTTAGGATGTACAAGGTAGGCATCCCACTGTCAGAGCAGAGGATATTCACAAGCTTCCTTCACGTCTCACTGAAATTCCTGGAGATCCTACACACAGTGAGTACTGTTACAGTCATTGTATGTGTTTTTTTTTTTTAAATGTTTTTTAAATTTCTCTACCCAAAGTAGGTGTATTAAGGTATTTTATTACTTTTGTAACTTCAGACTGTAGATACATTCACTGTTGCTCTGGACTACTGCAGACATCAGAAGTAGTTTTGTGGATTTTGTTCTATTTTTCACAAATTTTTTTGGAACACTTGTATGTCACACATATTTTAAAATGTTGTGTTTTGCATGTCTATGTATTTTTTACATTGAGAGGCAGCCATTGCAATCTTCCTAGAATGACAACCATCACCCTGCAATAATGTATTTTGTGCTGAAATAAACAAATAGCCTCACCAATAGCAATGCCTATTTAAGTACAAAGAACCATTGCAGGTAACCTTTTGGGGAAAAAAACTTGATTGATTACATGTTTAAGAGGGGGAAATGTTTTTTGTTTTTAAATTTTAAATCATCATGATGATCACAGGTGAATGAAAAAGCTGGTCAAATTATACAGTATGATAAATTCTACATCCATGAGTTAAATGACCTGATTGACATCAAGAATGATTACATCAACTGGATTCAGCAGCAGATGTTTGCAATGGTAAGTTGTAAATGGAGGATTTAGATATGAAATATTTTAGATGATTATATAAATTTTCAAAAAACGAATATTATTTGTTTATTAATGACCCACGTTAGTATACAGTATTTGTCAAGTACTTATTTCATAAGTGAACAGTTTGTGTCACATTTTCTAAAAGCTTGCACAATTTTTTTTCAAATGTGTAACATTTTTGTTTAATTTGCTGAATTATGCATATTAAACTTTTCAGAATTAAATTAGGACATAGACTGAAACGAATTTTCAACTCATCAGGTGCCAGATGTTCCTGTGACCCTGTGCAGATACCCGTTTGTGTTTGATGCACAAGCAAAGACAACATTGCTTCAGACAGATGCAGTGTTGCAAATGCAGGTACGTGCATGTTTTACTCCAAGGTTATATATCCTGTAAAGTAAGTGCAATTTTTGTTCTTCTGCCATACAGAATGCTTCAATGTGTAGGATGTTTTTTAAGTTTTAAAAATTAAAATTAAAAAAACTGATAGTGTTTATTTTACTAATATTACATGGCATTCATTTGGGGGGGGGGGATCCTTTTTGTCCATTAAAAAGGTGCTGGTATGCATAAAGGTTAAAAATTATGCTACATTTATCAACAAAGTGTACCCCTTACCCTAATAGTCACAAAATACACAAATTTCCACATTCAGTTTCTTGGTGCTATCATGCAGTTGTTGTCAAACATATTCTTCCTTTTCTTTGTTGTTGGTGTCTAAAGATGTAATACATTTTTACAACTGCATTTTTAACTGTATAGAGGTACAGTCGCTGAAATCAATGTACTGTAGTTCCATTAGATGCACATTTAATAGAATTGATTAATCAGTATTCACTAATTTTGTATAGAAATGTATAGCATTTAAAGTTTGGTTTTGTAACATTACAAAAATGTACATTGTAATGCCTTCTTGTGGAAAAAAATATTGACACTGGCTGTTTTTCCTGTGTTAAAAGATGGCGGTTGACCAAGCTCAGAGACAGAACTTCTCCTCTCTCTTCCTGCCCGTGGTGGAATCTGTTAACCCTTGCCTGATTCTCATCGTCAGGAGGGAGAACATCGTTGGGGACACTATGGAGGTTTTGAGGAAATCAAAGAATGTGGACTACAAGAAACCTTTGAAGGTTTATTTCCTAAATACAGTTTTATGTACCTGAATAGGCATGTGCAATGGCCTTCTGGTTGTTCATCAGGATCACTGCTGCTGTTCAAGTCCATGAAGCAGATGTTTATGTGCTGTAGGTAGTCTTTGTCGGGGAAGAAGCCGTGGATGCAGGAGGTGTCCGAAAAGAGTTCTTTCTGCTGATCATGAAAGAGCTTCTTGATCCAAAGTATGGCATGTTTAGGTACCACGAGGACTCCAGGCTCATTTGGTTCTCAGACAAGGTAAAAACATGATTTAAAGCTCAGTTACTTCAAGTACTTTTGTAGGTTCTGTCAACACTAGAAGGAACATGCAGAAGATATAATATAATGCCCATGCTTACCATTTCATTCCATTAACAATATAAAGTATTCTGTAAAATAAACATTTCGTCTCATGTCTTTCATTTTTTTTTCTCCATTAGACATTTGAAGACATTGATTTGTTTCATCTAATTGGAGCCATCTGTGGTTTAGCCATCTACAACCTGACCATCGTGGAGCTAAACTTCCCTCTAGCACTTTACAAGAAGCTCCTGAAGAAAAGACCAACACTTGACGACTTAAAGGAGCTCATGCCTGTTGTGGGCAGGTTAGTCCTAGTTGTTAAGTAGTCAGGTTAGTATTCTGCAAAGTCAATATACAGGGCTAGTCGGAAGTTTGAGTACACTGAGGCAGCCTGGGCAATAATTGTGTAGGACCAGCTGGATTGAATACTGAGAGCAAAGCAACCCACAAAATCCCACATCTCTGAGAATTGCTACAGAAGTCTGGGGACGATGTTTATGCTGATTTCCTGAAGAAACTTTGTTACCAAATGCCTTGTGGGAACAAAATGTTGTTTTCCTCCAAGTGTACTCAAACTTTTGTCTGGTACTATATTTTAAATTGTTCCCCAACTTAGGAACTCCATTGAGACTAAGAACTGATTAAGTGCTTGATTTAAGTCAAGTCTAACATGACATGGAGCAGTCCAAGGCCTTATCATCAGTTCTGTTTGCAGCTACTTCTGTAATGTGTTTTGGCAAAAAGGATGGACAAAGTGAATATACTTTGAAAGTCTTGTGTCTGCATCTGCATCTTCTCTGTCTCTTGGTGAAATGCACCTTTGTTTATTCCAAGTTGTATTTCTCTAAGTTAAATGAATAAATAATGTAAAGTATCTTGGTCTTGGAATGCCACACCACAGATGCATTGGCTTATTAAGCAGGAAGATAAATGGCCTGGAGGGAAGCAACAATGGGGTGATAGTAATGGGAACACAGCAGAACAACAGTCTGTGTCTTTCCTATTCAGTAGATTGCTGAATACAGGTATACAGCCCCTCCCTCTGGTGAAGCAGGATGGCTCTTGTACCTGCCTGAGCATTTTGAGTCTCCTAGCAGTACATATCCCATGTCCCCTTATTCCATGCTAACCAGATCTGATTTATTCCTGAAAACCAACTGAATATCAAAAAACAGCTACATTAATAACTGCATTACTTACAATTTTTTCAAACTCCATCCTATACTAATCCCAAGATCATTCTAATTGATGCCTAATCTGAGGGGGAAGAAGTCGTATAAAACAAAATGGAACAGCAATAACTTTATTTATTATTTAATTTTATATAACTAATGATTTAATGATAGAGTAAATTTATGGTGATTATTCTCTGAGGCCTGGCTAGAGGAAAACCAAAGCAGTGACCTTATGGGAAGGAGCAGGAGGCAATTGATGGAAAAGACTGATGGACTTGGGGAGCAACTGTACTGTGGTGGTTTTTTTGGGGGGGGTCCCTCATTTAACAATGCTAATCTTAGTATTTTATGGATTTTTAGAAAATATTTGGTTTATGTATATATAATACACATATTCCAGTATACAGGTGTTACATGAGATACAAGTGTGTGGCTTACAAGTTTTCAAGTATAAAACTGTAATTATTTATTGTCCTTTACCAAGTTGTAGCAAAAAATGAGCCAAATGTTTCTCACATAGGTGTAACTAGAGCTGAGATTGAGCAGGATTTTCAAAGTTTATGCCAGCAGCCACACTTAAATCACTTGTTCTCACCTGTTCTGTTTGTAATTAATGGTATTTAGATTTTCAACTTACAAAATTTTACCTTATGAGTTGATTTCCCAGACTGCATTACGCCCGTAAGTAGGGGGACGCCTATTTTGTAATTTATAATCCTTGTACTGTACATTGCGATCTATTTTAAAACTGTTTTGTCAGGAGTTTGCAAGAGTTGCTGGACTACACAGAAGATGATGTGGAAGAAACCTTTGGTTTGAACTTTACAGTAAGTTGTACTGACTGGTTAATGGTACATTTTTATTTTCTATTTGTGTGCTAAATGCAGTTTAGTGTATATATTATCTTATTCTTGATCCCTTATGACTTAAAAAAAGCAGTGAGAAGTGTATGTAAGACAAAACAGTAACACAGTTGGCCCAAAACTTTCATAATTTAAAGTAACTTTTTACCATTTAAACTTTTTTTGATAAAGAGAGCTAGCATAGCAATTCATGTTGTATATTGACTTTAGCTGATTTGCAGACAGATACTGATCATGAGTAAAAGTTGCCATAACTTTTTCGACACTTTGTTATAGCTATGTCCAGGGTTTGTTCTTGTACTTTATTTACAAAATGTCATAAATACCCTGCCAGGGGACTGAGAACGTATAGGCATCAAAAGTGGAGCTGGCGCAATGCCAGCCTAGTCTGTACAAGCTACCTGTTACCAGTAAGACAGCACTCCTCTCAGCTCACAGAGTAGTCATTTTGCTGCCATTTATACATTTTATTTATTTTTTTTGTTTTTGTTTTGTTCATTTATATATATATTTTTTAAAAGAAAACACTTTTTTCCAAAGCAATGTAGAATTTAAAGAGTGCAATTCACCAACAAACAGAGGGACATCAGAGGGATCTAAATGTGATACTCAAAGTATAGTCAATAAAAAAAAAAAACTGACTCGTAGTCAAACAACTTCTGACTAGTCCTGTATACTGACTTTGCAGAATAACAAAGCCCAATGCCACCATTTTTGCTGATACTTATTACAGAAGCAACTGCATATGGAATTGATAACAAGCCTGCCACCTGCTTAGTGTCTGATTTGATTAATTTGTTGAGTAACAAACCAATTTCATCTCCTGCTTAAGTTTGTAAGTAGGCCTATAGTAGGCCCACCTCCCAGGATGGGCAACTCGGTGTTACATGTACACAAGCACAATAACACTCTAGTTACAAAATCATAATTAACATCCCAGAGACTTAAAAGATGACACCAAAACAATTATTAAAAATAACTAAAACAATACATATAGAACACATTAAAGGATGATGGGTCTACCCTTCCAGGTGGAGCTTGTTCTGGCACCATCTAATGTTTGCATTTTTGCACAAAATAGTGACTACACTCACATGCGCACACATACAGACTGCGGTGCATTTTACAATATTTTTTATTTTCTAGTTATTTAGTTCTCTGTTTTATGTATTGTTGTGCATATTTCTTTGCCCTTTCTGTAGGCAGTGTTTTTGTTAATCTTTGTGAGCATTGTATAGTACGAAATCCTTGTAATAATAGTAATAATAATTCTTGTTTTTCTTTTTTCCTTTTAGATCACAGTGGAAAACTTTGGCACAACAGAAGTTTTGGAACTTGTTCCAAATGGCATGAATATCACCGTTAATAATTCAAACAGGTATTCTCTCTTTATTAATTCATTTTATTTACTAATCCATTAAACTGGTGAGATTTATCGTCACTGTACAGCCTGGCTTCAAGTGATCAGTTTTTCTTTTCAGGTTTTCAAGGCAGCCATGCAAAGATCTAGTTTAAAGTTTATGAATAGCCTCCTCTTTCTGTAGTGAATTTTTTATCAGTTGGGCATTAAGGACTTTTTAATTCTTAAATCAAAACTCCCCTAATGTTTCCAGGCAGGAGTTTGTGGCAGCATATGTCGACTACATTTTCAATTCATCTGTGGCTGCTCTATTTAACGAATTCTACGCTGGCTTCCACAAAGTGTGCGGCGGTAAAGTTCTTGAGCTCTTCCAACCCAGTGAACTCCAGGCAATGGTCATCGGAAACACGAACTATGACTGGAAGGAGCTGGAAAAGGTACCAAAATTTTCACCAGATTTGAAGTAATAATTTATGAGGGGGAAAAATGCATTCCTACAAACTGTTTTACAAAGCCAAATTCTTCAAAGTCTAAATTATGACTAATTTAAATGAAAAGTGGAGATTCATAGGGTCCAAAGAAGTACTTTTTTTAATCCAAATATTTAAAATTGCCACCTGATTAAATAAATAAGGTTTGCCTCAGGGAATAACTTCTTTTTCATAACAAAAGTTGCACTTGCTGTTCACATTAATGCTAATGACTGAATAAAAAATTTTTAAAGATATGAACCTTTTCCAGTTTATTTTTAATTGAATTTTCTTTCATCTTCCTTTAAAATTATGAACTGGTTATTCTACAGTTAGTGCAGCCTATTTTTATGGGTGTTGCCAAAACTGTGTAGAACACCATTGGTGGGTACGTCCACCTTAATTCAACTCACTTCTACATAGTTTGCACGAGTTTAATCTCGTGTTTATGTGTTGAGAAAGAGGGTGAAGTGTGTTTATAGTGTGACGTTTATAGGATAAATTCCCCAATGGTCAACAGTGAATACGAGTGTGTGGAGACATGGCCCTTCTATTTTTAGCTATACTCACCAGTTTTACAAAATATTTTATCTATGATACCATTATATGGAAATGAATTATGTATTTATTATGATGTGATTCCGATGTGATTATTATTGACTGCCATTTGGTTGCCAGTGTGACTTTGGAATAAGCTGGCAAAAGTGGGATGGAGAGACTGGACACAGCTTTGGTGGGAGCTGGGTAAATGTTCTAGGATATTTTTTAACACCATAAAATGAGAAATAACATGAAATATTCTCATGGTTAGAACCGTCTTGGCACTTTCAGTATTCTTCAGGATTGCATTTCTGTGTATGTAATGAAATGTATGTATGTGTGCGTGTGCGTGTGCGTGCGTGTGTGTGTGTGTGTGTGTGTGGATTGTCTGCTTAGAACCAGGTTAGGGACTGATGGCCAGGTCATAAGTTGTCAGTTGTAAGTAGAATCGTACTTGTGACAGAGTGAGTTGTGTAGTCTGTCATACAGCAAATTCTTTTCAAACATTTGTTGATGTCTTTGACCTTTTTTGTTTTATTTCTGGTCACAGAGCAGTATATTATCCATACCATTATTAATTAAATTAGGATTGTATCATTTACTAAAGTTTTCTTTTAAAAAAGTATAGTATGTTCATAAAATTTTTAAATATTTCAGTATTCCATGCCATATAATAGTGAGATGTAGTAAGTGCAAGGAATATAATCTCTTTTGACTGTTCCATTAGTAAGCCCACTGTGCTCATTAATGGTTGGTCCTCAGTCAGTGGTTTAACTGGTGCATGTCAGGTGGAGGTGGTGCTATGGGGGATACGATGGCAGTTGTTAAATGTTTACTGTTGAACAGGGTTTTCAGAGTGAGTTCAGTTCTATGAAATGTACAATAAAGGGAAGATGTGTGTTAAAATAACCTGTTGTGCTTGCATCTGATATAACACTCATTAGATCAATTAACAGTGTGTTACACAACCCTTTAGTCACAGAAGGGCAGCAGAAAGAAGAGGGGAGGGCTTGTGGCAGAGCAGGTACAAGAAGATAATTGCTGACTGTGCATGGGTGGGGTGGGTGTGTAGCAAACAATCTCGTACACCGTTCATGAAATCATTACACCATTATGTCACATACGCATGCTGCACAAGTGCACATGTGTAGTTTTTTAATGCATTTTCATACCGTTTTCATAACATTTTAAGTTTATATTATAAGCTATTAGGTCTCAATTGAGAATCGTACCGTAAATGTTTTTGTATGGCTGTCTGCAGAAGCTTTCATTACACTATGATGTCATAGGTGTACTGCACAAGTACTGTACATTGGACATTACAGGATTTTCATGTATACATGTTTTAATTAGCTTAATTAACCCTAAGATGGTAATTTGCTTACCAGAACTCTGGAAATTCATTAGAATGGAATGGAATCTTGGACAGTTTTTATCATTTCATTTTTTCAAATTACTATTTAGTTATTTGAATTTGTCGTAGGTCCAAATCTGTCATAAATCATCTATATCTTGTATGTGTTTGTATTTTTTTCTTGTGCTCTTTGTTCTGAAGGGGATTACCTACCAGAGGTCTGGGAGTTTGAGAGTCCAGTGCACTATTTTTTGCTGTTTCTAGGGTTGTGCTCTTCTGCACTGAGATCAGCATTGTTATTCCTGCTGTCTGATGTATGGTTTTTGTTGTGCAGTAACTTGTGTATGTATATTTCAAGATTAATGTATATACAGTATTTTTATGTTCATTCCCAAGTTTTTCATAACTGTAAAGTAGCCTTTATATCAAAGTAGTGTGAAGATTCACTTGCTTATAGATGTCAGTTCTTAAACTACAGTATCATTTTATTGTAACTCTTCACCATTTGATTTATTGCAAGAAAAATTAAATTATGTATTTAACAAGACAATGTTATTGATTCTAACAGACCACAGAGTACAAAGGGGAGTACTGGGCTGAACACCCTACAATAAAACTCTTCTGGGAGGTATTTCATGAGCTTCCTTTGGAAAAAAAGAAACAGTTTCTTTGTAAGTGCTGCTGTTTCCTACGTAATGGAGTATAAGTGATTTAAGTAGTTATCCCCATTCAGATGTAACCTTAGTAGTTTAAAATGTTATATGAATAGAAAAATTTTTATTTGTACTTTGCCTATACTGACCTTTTCATTGGTATTAAAAAGCTTTTTTTAGGTTCTGAACCTTTTTTAATTTATGCTTATATACTGTGTAGCTACAGTTTACACACTGTTTTTCCTCTGTTGTCTAGTGTTCCTCACTGGCAGTGACCGCATCCCCATTTTGGGAATGAAATCTCTGAAGCTAGTCATCCAGCCAACAGGAGGAGGGGATCACTACCTGCCTGTTGCACATACCTGTTTCAACCTACTGGACCTCCCCAAGTATAAAGACAAGGAGAAGCTCCATGAAAAGCTCCTGCAGGCCATTGACCACTATCAAGGCTTCAATCTTGTGTGAAATTCTAATGAAAACAAATGTTATGTGTATTGCTGAATTTTTTTGTATACTTTCCCCTTTTCCGTAAGACTGCAATTTAGCTGTCCAGTTTATATTAAAATCAGGTCACTTTTTGCTGGACAAGATGCTGGCTGTGGTTGAACTATATTTTGTGCGTTTCTTCCTGTAGCTCGTATAATTCATAGCTGAAGCATTTTCTTCCATTAAATTCAATTTTCATTAAGATTTACATGTGCCATTATAGCGAGCTGGAAAAATTAGCTTTTCTCACCTGTTTTTACCCCTACAGGTTGGAAAAGATCATGCGGAGGATGATGCAAGATTCTCCTGCATGTTTTCACCACAAATAAAAGATATAATGCTGTATACAGTATGACTACTTCCTGCCTCAGTAGAAATCAAAATATTGTCCAGATCTGATTGTGACAGTTGATTTTATTGGTCTCTACTTATACAGATACATTAAAGTTAGGGAATCACTTTAGCTGATCTTCCAACATCTGTGTAATGTTCTGTGTTTATTAGTTGAATACATACACATCAGAATTCACACGTTATTGTGAATGTGTAGAAATGAGAAGAACCCAGCATCTCCTTGCTGGTTCAGTGCGGAAGTTCATGATGGACCAGCTGGTAGTAGGAACCACAGGATGGGCAGCGTTGGGCGTTTCCCTCATGGAGCCAGAACCACACAATGGCTGTGTTGTCCTCCTCACCTGAAACGACATGGTAATGTCTTTCTGTACCATCACCTCACTCTAGCACGGCCACAAGTTGCTCACATTAATCTATAAGCAGCCCATCATTTATTTGTTTTGATGGAAAACTGCAAGAAGTAAGCATTTAAATTAATGCTAATTAAGGCTGAATGTGTATTAACAGAAGTGGGCGTTAATAGGATGAATAATGACATTTTTAAAGGATGTTTTTCAATCATATTTAATTGCAATAGTAGTCAAATGCTACTTATAGTTCATGTGAAAAATCAAGAGATTAAAGCAATGACTTACACAGACATCCCACCAGCCTCTTGTTATTAATGGATGGCACAATGTGAGGGTCTTCTTTGGTTCCTGAATAGTGTTTGGGTTTCAGAATGCTGTAGGGATCCTGAGACAAATACGAAGTAATTACAAATATGGTTCACCCATTAAACACAGCTTCAAGTCCATAACCATCCTGATTGATTCCCAAGTGTCCTCACCTGTCCTTTGGCCAGTGCTTGGATGGCACGACGCTCCAGCCCGGTAGCCTGCTCTTCATCTGTTGGGATCCCTGTAATCCACACATACACCCGTTTGCCTTTTTTGCGCTAAAAAGGGCCAGCAGCCAGTGTGGTGGTCACAGGAGTCCACTGCAGCACTTCAGGTCAAGGTACTGTACTTAACCTGAGTATGAGTGTCATGCTGTAATGCTAATAGTTAGATCATTATGAAGCTGTAAACTAAAAACCAAGTTCTTAGACTACGCGCTATACGACCGCACGAATTTAAGGTGAGAGTGAAAGCCCGCCACCAGATTCGCCTTTCAGAGAACATGCTGCTTATGGGGTGTGCAACACCGACTGGCATAAAGAGACACAGGGACGTGTACATCACAACTCGCCAAAAGCTGCCCCTTCAAAACATGAAAGGGGAGAAAAAACGGGACATCTCGTTTTAAACGCCATGTACTTGGTGCTGCTCAGAAAACTAGCGTCTAAAAAAAGCGGTTGTCCGGCTGCCAGGGTAGGAGGGTCCACAGAGCGCCCTCCTGCGCCCAAACTGGCGGCCCGTGACCTTGATCGTCCCTATAAAAACACCAGAAAAGACAGAAACTTCAACTGTTTGGCGATCAAATGCGTCAAGTCGAACAATCCAGATGTCGGACAATGCATTTCTTTTAAATACGAATAAGGAGAGAATTAAATGTTTCCAAGTATTCAGGGTGCCCTTGTCGTAGGGAAAAGTTTTCAGTAACGGTACACTGTCACGCGATAAGGATGGTTTTTTTTTTTTTTTTTTTTTCCTAACGTCTGTAAGTTCTGAACCGCTACTAGTGTAACTGTAAAAGAGTCAGCGCTTATAAACGCAGTAAATGGCGCAGCTGCTTTTTTTAAACTTTCGGTTAATGTCTGTAAAGAGGAACGAAGCAAGTGGATCGGTCCGTCTGTCGTACCTTTCAGCGTTCCCATGGTGCGACCCGCCTTGTGGACAGTGCCCACTCCGGTCGTCCGAACGGCACTGCATACAGCGGCACAACTGCGCGCCAATACTCTGCTCGCCATTGCACCACTTCTTCCTCTGTTAGCACGCCCGACACGGACTGACTTTGGCACTAGAAGGGGCTGGAACCACAACTCAGACTGACGGCCCGCACAACCATTCAGGAAGAGATGCGGGTTGGAGCCGCCCAATCAGGAAAAGTCGCAATGAAGAAGCGGCGACAGGTGCTCCTCCATGGACTCCTCACGGTAGATTGTTTGCGGTTCCAAAAGTGAGTAATAAAATACGATGAGCCATCGGATTGTGCCGCTCTTGTGTATGTGTAGTGTTTGGATTCGCAGCTCAGGTGTACGGTGATCATCCTGCAAAGATGTAGATGAATTATTAATTGGTTTTGTGTAAACCATACTATAGTTCTCTTTGAACAAATGTGGCTGGCAGAAAAATTGTAGTTTAAAAATCTTACAAGGGACGCTTAAGAATTAGGCTGTCTTTGATTTGAACTGATGCATAAAAGTGATGAATGTCCACAGTGGGATGTGCAAGATGATGAATGTTTGGGCTCAGAAATGTCGTTTTCTTATTTATATATTCATTTATCAAAAGCTTCTCCGAAGAGACCTGCAGGTCTTAAAACAAGTGGGTTTTTTTTCCACCTCTTTTTTTGTGAACTAGGTTTTCTGCCAGAGCTGGAACTTTATTTATAGAGTTGCTCCCCAATGGGGAGGCCCTGGTGGGATTCAAGCCCAAGGCCTTCGAGCGCCTAACCAGCTCAACCACTGCGCCCCACCCAGAAGCGTTTCCCCCATGTTGGTCGACGCACCTAGTGCTCCTTATACCAGCATTTAATAAAATAAAATCATTAATTCTTTGGGTCTAAGTTGCTTCATTGCTGTTTTGCTTTTTTGTCTTTTACTCCAAATAGCGATGTTCACAAGAAATTAAACAAAAGTTGTTTGTTTCCTGTTAAAATGGGGCTCATGGACCACAGGTTGGGGGGGGGGGGGGGAACACAAACAGGCTTTCTGGTC